>JAQGBI010000030.1:0-44751 GCA_034698325.1 Sminthurinus elegans | reverse complement strand
ATATTTACTGTATTATTTATCGAATGCTTTGATACTAAGATGACAAAAATAATTTTTTTATTGTAATTTTTAGTGGGCAAAGATTGGAGTTAACATTAGTGGATTCCCCTTGTCACTGGGTGCTCTTGGATTCCATTTAGGTCTTGCTGGTGAGTATTACAATAAAATGAAAAGAATTTTAGTTGCATTTTACATAATATGATACTAATGAAAATGATGCATTACAAATACTTTCGTTCTTCTGACAAAATTGATGAAAGCGTTTTTTTTATTCTGATTTTTCGATTCCTATAATAATATTATTACTTATTACTATCGTTTTTTTGTTATATTTTGCTAGAAAATAAATGTATAATTTTATTATGAATTGCAGGATTATTTGGAGTGTATACATTATTTTGGCTCAAACTCACCATGTTTGAAGCACTCAAATATATGACTGTACCAGGAGTTATAACATTTTTAGCTGGACATAGACTACTGTCATATATTTCACAGCAACGGACTAAAAGTCTGTAATATTTTATTTATTATCATTTTAAGAGTCATTCCATATGAATTAGATTTATTCAATTTTATGACTAACCATAATAATTATTATTATTATTACCAAATATGTACTTATAGTGATATAAATGAAGCATAATAGTATATAATATAGAAGCCGTAAAGAAATAGGAGGGGGAAATTTATATATAGTATGCAATGTATAAAATATTATATACCCAAAATTGTTCTTTATTTATTTATTTATTTATCCATTGTTTTATGAGATGTTATAAAAAATATTAAATCATATGTATATATTATATTGAATATTTATTTTATTATGTACATAATGTGGTAGTGTATTTAAATAACATGGAAAAAAATGTAATATTTAAGGTTCAAATTGTTAAAAAAAAGAAACAAAGTTCTCTTGTCCATCCTTTTGTATTCTGTTTTATTCATGAAAAATAATCCTATTATATACTTTCTATACTTTCAGAATTAAAGAGCTAATAATAAAAAAAATACCCAAAACTCTCAAAAACAAATGAGTATTAAGTACATGCAGCATGTAACTTTGTACTGAGTAATAATAATAACTCATATGTGTTGTGTTTTGTACATAAAAAATGCACTTTTATATGTTTAAACGGATTTTATTTTATATAGGGTTTAAAAATAGTATAGCATTTTATAATTTTTAAGCCTTAGGGTTTTACTTACAAAGTATTATAAAGTAGTACATTTTTACGCCGCATTTTTAGGACGGCTTGGCAGCACACGCATCGCAGCATAAAAAATATTTTTTACAAAAGTGGTCTTCGAACTCAGAACTCCATTCCGGCACCACACACATACTTAAAAGTGTACGAAAAATTAGACATTTAACTGTCAACATAATTACATCATCATCAAAAGTATATTATCATACACCTTAGTCACTATAAATATTTATTGTACTTTGTGTAATTTCATTCTTCACATTAAATATATATTATACACATATATTCAGTTTATTTTACATTTTACTCATCTTTTTTTTTGTGTAAAAGTGCCGGAGTTGTATACTTAACGTAGGCAAGCTAAAAAAAAGTATATATAAAGTTAAGCTTTATTAATTTTATTAACTAAAATTAAATATTATACAATTTTCTATTGACTTGTTGTAACTACCATTGTTCAACGTAATAAATAAT
Source organism: Sminthurinus elegans (assembly GCA_034698325.1). Taxonomy (NCBI): domain Eukaryota; kingdom Metazoa; phylum Arthropoda; class Collembola; order Symphypleona; family Katiannidae; genus Sminthurinus; species Sminthurinus elegans. Next base: position 43,066 of record JAQGBI010000030.1, on the reverse strand, counting down.
TTACATATACTTGTAAAATCAAAACAAGAAAATAGTTGACTCCTTCAATTGATACACATAAAATATTATAATATTAAAATTCAAAATGGCAAATCGAAGAATGGGAAGTGGTAATTTTAATGATGGATTTACTCGTCGTCCTCAAGGTATGTTTAATTTTTTATATATTTAATATAAAAATTATTTTAAATATGAGTAATATGAAAATTGTAAAATAATTCATAATAGTTTATATATAGTATGATAATAAATAATATTGTCATTAATAATTTTATTATAACATTATAGGTGGAGGAAATTTCAGCGGTGGTGGTGGTCAACAACAACAAAATTATGGTGGTGGTCAACAAAATCAACGATTTGAAGATAGTTATTCTAGAAGGAAGGATGATTATTTTGATGGACGAGGTCAACAACAACAAGGAAATTTTAATTCTGGTGGTGGGACTGGAGGGGGTGGGGGTGATTATGGACGAAACTTTCAAAATCAACCACAAAGAGTTCAACGAGATGGTGGTCAATTTCAGGGAGGTCAAGGCGGAAATTGGCAACAAAGAAGTCCAAGTCCCAGAGGTGGTGGTGGCCGAGGTATATATATAAATTTTTTGTTTTTTATTTTGATCAAAAAATCCTTTATTATAGAATTACAAATAATATATTATACTTAATTAATTAATTTTAGGAGATACTTGGGTTAGTGGAAGATCTCAAGGTGGTGGTGGTGGATATGATGATTCAAGAAATATGAATCAAGGAGGAATGAGAGGTTCTAATCAAGGTATGGGACAAGGTTCTGATCAACAACAACAAGTTGTAATGGTTGTACCTCAAGGAAATACTGGAGCTGGGGTAAAATATTATTATATTTTATTGATTGTTACTTACTTATAATTTTAATACATAATATATGTAAGTAGTAGTAATTCATACGAGCTGCTTTCGTATAATTTCATATGTACTTTTTTTTTTTTTTTTATTTAAATTCAAAATATTTTGCAATAATAATATTGTTATTCTATTTATTTTTAGGGAATAATGGGAATGGTTCCAGTTCAAGCTAATAATCCATTTAATGTAATGCAACGTCAACAACCAATGCAAGTTATTATTCCAGCTGCATTCAACAGCGATGCTTTCGGACAGGTATAGGCCGATAATAGGCTCAATTTCTTATTTTTCTTTGCTTGTAAATTTTTTTCGTAATACAATTCGCATATAACATATTATTACATACTGCATACATACATAGTTTCACTTATATGTACTATATATAAGTATTTCTCTTCTTCGATCTATTTCTTTATAATTAATAATATATATCTTTCATCAACATGTTAATGTTGCTATACTTCTCATATCTCTCTAAATTTTTCTATATACTCTTCAATTATGTACTACAATATTTATTTATTTCATTTAGTTTTTTTTTGTATCATTTTATATAATGGTACTGCTTCTACTTTCTACGTACATATTATGTTTCTACAATAGTTTAAAATACTTGACTTTATTATTTCACTCTAAAAAAAAGTTACACAAAAAAAAAACAAGAATCAGTCAGGGTATATATTTTAAAATGATGTTGATGTGTGTGTGTGTGTGTTCATAAACTATCATAATATATTATATACACGAATTTATGGCTTCAAATGGGCTCGCAGCAACGAAAGAGAAAAACAATAACAATCTTGCTTTAACTTGTGAATTTACAATTATTACAATTTTATCTTAAAATAATAATGATAATAATTGATAATTATTATTGGAAGAAATTATATTATATTTTCTTCATTTTACAATTCACAAGTAATAATTCTGATGGAATTTGCAACACAAATCTCCTATATATATAATATATATTATGAGCAGTACAACAATTAACAAGGAGAAAATGACAAAACTGCTTTTTATATATTAGGTGGATTTTGGGGGTTGTGTGTATGTGAGTGTGTGAGTAATCGTGTGTACTATTTAGGACATGTATTATGACTATAAAACTACTTCAAAAAGAAAAAAAAAACATTCAGGTGGTACTTGACACCTATCTCAATTAATGAATGATAATAATAATAATAATTTTGAGATCTTCTAAAGTAAGACTTTAGTATCTAAACAGTGTAAAAAGATAAAGCAAGTATAATACAAAGTCGTACTATAGTAAAAGACATTACAACGTGAACGTTATTCTTCTTTCTTAATCGGATTCCATTTTATATATTGGATTTGGAGCGGATTTTGTTTGTGTATGTGTGTGCTTGTGACAATATCGTTGGTGGAATTTTGTGAATATTTTCACACTATCAATTCTAGTTTGATGATTTTAATTCATTGATTGATTGACATTGGGTTAAAATTATTTTACCCTCCAAAAAGAAAAAAAAACTGTGTGAAATTACAACTACATACATATTATACAGATATTTTTGAGTTTCAATAATAATTTTACTCAAAAATCTAACCACAATATGATTCACGTCTTCTTCTTCTTCTACTTCTTCATCAACATTCATCTGTATTCAATATAATACAGTTTTCTAATTTCATCAACATCATCGTCGTCCGTAATCATCATAAACCGCAGCAATATTATTATTTCAACATGTTAAAGTACAAACATCATTTTTCATGAGCCAAAATTCGTTGTGTAAATATAAATGATTAGACGCGTTACGGAATACGGAAAGTGGAATTTACTTTGTAAATTATAATGACACACCAACCATTATGACATCCATTATGACATTTTTCTTCTTCTGTCTTGTTGCTTTATTTATTTATTTATTTATTTTTTTGTTGATTCTATTTCCTTTTATTCTAAAGAATTATAGGAAATGATAGTAGTAGTAATAAAAATAATAATAACTTTATTTACTTCTTCAAAAATTTCTTTGAAATTGAAATACAAAATAATTTTGGGTTTTGTACATATTATAATAATAATAATTAATAATATATTATGCTATTCCAAGTTAGAATTTATCAAGTATTCAGATTTGAATCTTTATGATTAAATCTTCTTTACACGACGACTCTTGAATAAAGAGTATAAAAAATGTATTATTAAAAATATATGTTGTAGTTCTGTGAGGTTTCGTACTTTATATATATGCACACGCTCATATATGAGTACAACTAAAATCCAAAAGCAGAGAAAACAAAACAAAGAAAAAGGATATGAAAATAGTAGTTTATTGTTGTTGTTGAGGATATTTTTGAGTTCATCTTTGTGTTGGTTCCATTCCTTTTTTTAACCAAAAGCAAATATTGGCTGCCACTTCCGCCCGTGGTCCTAACTTTGGACCAGGAATGATGGGCAATGGTCCCCAAGGTGGGATCATGAATCAACAGAATGCTCCACGACAACAACAACAACGATATGATCGAAGTGTTACGGAGGGTGGTAGAGGACGATTTTCCCGTCAAACTAATGGTAATCAACACAGAAGTCCCCGTGCTACTGCAATCCGTCGAACTGAGCTTTCTACTTCCGGTAGTAATAATAATAAAGCCGTGACTCAAGTCGCACGTTCCGGTCGCGGAGTCGGAAATAATAATGCATCTGCCAATTTACGTGGCAACAGGAAAAGGTATATCTAAATACATCTATATATGTACAAAATTTCATATTATATTATACAAACCAAAAAAAAAAAAAAAAACATATATTATTATATTATATATACACATAATATTATTATTACTTATTACATAGATTTATTATAATTATCTCATATTACGAGTATTACTAGTTTCTCTCTCTCTACCTATAAAAAGAGTATTTTTATAAAAGTAAAATCTAATTGTCGATTTCTATGATACGCATACTTTTTGACAATGTTCTTTTGATCATTTGTCAAGTACAAACACAAAGATAAAATTCTTGTGTTTATTACTATTATTATTATTTCTCCTACATTGTTTTGGTTGAATGGAGAATTTAAATCAAACGAAGTTCTAAAAACGTGCTGCAATTCCTTCTCTCTCGTACAGTCATCACATTTAGTTGTTTGATATTTGTAGAGAATGAGAGGAGAAAAAGAAGGAGGTTTTGTATGTTATAATTATTATTATTCATTCATTCCTCCATTTAAAAAAATATATAACTTTTCTCACTCTCTCGTACTTACTTTTTGTATCAGAAGTAGGAAGTATTCTGCGTGTAGAATAAAGAGTTTCTTTTTTTTTCCTTTTTTTTTTTTGTTAAAAAATGAGAGCAATATGTTACTTACTCATTTTATAGTTGTAAATACACACAACCATCTCTATGTATATCTGTCCGTTGAACTGAACTGCTCAAAAACAAGCTTGCTTTTTCTTGTTGTACTTTGGAATGGAATGGAGGTTTTCATTTTGAGAATTCCTGTTATGATTTCCGATTGTACACTTTTTATTTTTTTATAAAAAAAAAATAGAAAAAGCTCTCAGTTCATGATTCTCGTGACAGACGATTACAAACTTATAAAATGCAAACTACAAGTACACAAAATAAAGTTTCATAGTAATGACATTAATAGAGTTTGAGTGTATATAATGTACAATGTGTGTATATGGACGGAGAGGAATATTTTTTTTTTTTATTAAAAGTGTATATATATACTTTTTCTTGACAGTATGTGTAATAGACAGTAAAATTTTATATACGGTATTATGATATAAACAAAATAAAAACTTATAGAAAATATAGAAATTTTAAAACTTAAAGGGGAAAAAAACACTAAAAATTTGATTAAGAAAACTATTTGCGTATTTTATTTATAAAATATAACATAACAAACATAATAAACATTCAAATCTTCAGGTAATGCAAATTTACATGAATGCTTTGTTTATTTTCTTGTTGTTTGGTGGTGTTCGTATGTTTATTATAATATAATATATATTTTTTGAGACTATAATTTCTTTAAATATAAATATGATGAATATAGGAATCTAATAATTTAATGTTTTTTATACGCAGTACATTATCATTAAATAATAATTAAATATTATAAAATTAATATTCCAAAATTAAATATTATATCTTTTGTATGAAAGATGTTTTATGCCAGCTCTTTTTTTTCTCTATAATTTGTAACTATTTTTTTTTTTTTACAAAGTTGTATTATAAATTGTATAATCATATAAGTAATATAATATATTTTTCAAAAAACCAGTTTTTCAGATTTCAGATAATATTATATTATAGTATACAAAGTTATTCCATGTTTGAGAAATATTTTTACTAATGTAAATCAAAAAATCCAACAGTTTAAAAACTTGTTTTACAGAATTTAAAGAATTTTAAAACATTTTTGTTGTATTGTAATTTACAATACAACAAAAATGTTTGTCATTTACAATTTGTAAATAATGACAAAAGTTGATTATAGTAAAAAGTATAGTATAATATAGTAAAAATCAAATTAAAATAATATTGTCTTGTCCTGAAAATGAATACATTAGGCCTGTTGTTCGTGCAGCGGATGAGATTGAACGTAAAAAAGCTAGACCAAATTTGCCAGGTAAAGCCAGATTGGATCGTGTAAAGAAAACCAATAATCAAAGAAATAAGAAGAAGGCAGAAAATAAAAAGAAGGAAGTTGAAAAGAAGGCTGAAGAGGCGAAAAAGGAAGGAGAAAATGCTGAGGTGAAAAAAGATGGTGAAGAAACTACTGAAGGAGGTGAGGAAGTCAAGAAAACATCCAAATATGATGAATTTCCCACTACTTTATTCGTTTGCAAGATCTGTCAAAAGGTCATGAACGATGGACCTGTGAGTTTTATTTATTTTGTATACATTTGTAATTTTACAATCGAATCATGTAATATAATATTATAAAAAATAATGATGTACTTTTAATCATGTAAATAATTATCTCAAATCATGGTTTTTTATCTTTTATTTATTTGGTAAACTTTTTAGTCCTTTGAATCTCATTTGAGTGGTCGAGCTCATTTGGCCTTGGTGAAAATTTTGGAAAAACGATTCCAGAAAAGAACGGAACTTCTTATGTTTGAATCCAAGGTATGTAAATATGAACATAGGAATTCATGAAAATAAATTCATACATAAAAGAAGCATAATATTTTACAATGGATTATGTAAAAGTTCTATTTAATTCAGTAATTTACTTTTAGACTTTAGAAGAAGAAAAAAAATCAAGTGTCTCTATAGTTTGTTAATGTACTTGTCTTTACTTTTGTTTGGTATTAGCTTGCAGAGGAAGAACTTGGAATTGAAAAGGATCGGCAACGTCGAGCTGGAAAAGCTGGTCATGGTGGTAAAAATGCAAAGAATCACTGCAAAATGTGTGATTGTCATTATACTGTCAGTTGGGGAAATCATAAAGTTAGTCTCGGGCATCGAATTTTGAAAGAATATCTTCATCCAGCTTGCCGATTCTGTAACAGCAATTTCTTACGACGAATGGATTGGGTCAATCATTTGTTCTCTGTTGAGCATCTTCGAAAATTGACAGAATTGAAGAGTCAAGGGCAAGATGTAGATGCTCAAGAAACAGCTCTTCAAGATGAACTTTTTGTCGTCAATATTGAGGTTGGAAAGGATGAACATGTCAATAATGTTCTTAATATCCGAAACAACTACAATTTGCCAGCAACAGAGGAGCTGAAGCAACTTTTGAAAGATGAATTGACTCTACCACAAGAGATTGAAATTCCTACTGAATATGTTGAAAATCAAGCATATGGTAATTTATTTATTTCATAATAATAATATATTATTTACAATGAATTTATTGCAACTTTTATTTTATTTCATATTTTTTAGTCAATTTATTTATTTAAAAAAAAACAGTTTATATTTTACATCAAAGTAAACAGCCATAAAATAACTCTACAATGTTTTGACTAATACTTGACTTTGTTCTTATTTCTTGTGTTAATTTTATAGGTGAGAATGCTATTAATTTGGTTGATGGAGCAAGCTGCAAAGTTTGTGGAATTTACATTGCAGATCGTAGTGTAGTTGATGCTCATGTACGCAGTAAACCTCACTACACCAGTTTTGTTGTCTACTTGAAAAAGATTGTAAAGCTCCGTGAGGCTCAAGAACAACAAAGAAAGAAACAAGAAGAGGAAGAACGAAAGAAAGCTGAGCAAGAAGCAAAAAAACAGGTACGCACTAATAAATTTTTTTTTAATGGAGTTCTTTTTATTTGATATAATATGTATATTAATTATTAATGCATTGTGGAAAGTCTGTAATAAAAAAGATAAACTATAAAAATATTAAAGGAATTAAAATATATATTGTTTTTTAAATTATAATATACTAGGAGGAGGAGAAAAAGAAAGCTGAAGAAGCAGCAGCCAAAGCTGCACAAGCAGAAGCCAATAAATCCGAGGCTAGTGAAACTCCAATGGAAACTGATGCTAAAGTGGTTGAGGAGAGCACAAAAACAGATTTGCAAAAGAAAGACGAGAAAACTGAAGGAAGTGTTGAAAAACCAAGCGGAGATGTTGAGATGAAAAGTGTGGAGGGTGAAAAACCAGCGTCAGTTGTTGAATCCACTGTAGAAAAAGCAGCAAGTCCCACAAAAGAAGTTCAAAGCCCAGCTCAAAAAGGAAGCCCAGCCAAGTCTGCAGGACAAGGACGTGGTAATAAGCAAGCTAATAGGGGAAATAGAGGAGGAAATAGAGGACGAGGTGGTCAAGGTGTGTGTTTAAGTTTGTTTTTTTATTATTTTTTTTGCTTCTTTATACATGATACCAAAAAATATTATTGTGTGTTATATATTATGTTTTGACATATGTATATATTATATATTATGAGTAAATTTTTGTTGTAAATGAAAGCTTTTCTGTGTAATAACAAACGGACTAATTATCTTGTAATTAGGATCACCACGAGGAGCTGCAACTCCTTCAAGAGGCACAAACAGGGGGGGTGGGGGTGCCAGAAATAGCCCACAAGGGGGAAATTGGCGTGGTAAGACAAGCCAAAAATAATACTAATATGTTTTGACATTTTAGTTTGCTTCTGCCTTTTCATCAGATTAGAATCTTTTATTTTCATTTACATCATGTGTTGTGCGTTTTTGTTTTTTTTTTGTGTATACGGAGTATTTGTTTCTGTTTGTAATTTTTCATTTATGTGTATTTATAATTTCTATCTACCTACTACAGAATCAAAATGAAAAATGGAAATGAGATGTTTTATTTGAGATGATGAATTCAAATGAATTTAGGTTCGGCAAGGGGAGGACGTGGGGTTTCAAGGGGAGGATATCAACGTTAAGTTATAATCCAAAATTTATGTTTGTCTTGATAGCAGGAATAATGATTATTTTGGGGAAATACCAATATTAGTAAATAGTTGTAAAATTATTATTATTATTATTATATAGTTTCTTTTAGTTGAAGGTTTATTGTTTGATAATCATTTTATAACTTGCATTCATTATCATTTTTCAGTAACAATTCTCTTTTTAGAGTAATTAGCAATAGATTAGAAGACAACTATGCTTTGTCCGACAAAGTTTGTCGAGATACATTCATAAAGATGATTGAAGACAAACAAAAAAAACCGTGTTACATTTTTATATATAAAAAAAAGTAAAAAAAAGTATAGTGTGACAGTATAATATGTATTAATTGCATTGATGTATTCCAGGCAATACTTTAATTAATTACTATAATAAACTGTAATAGATGAGTCTAATTTATAATAATGTGTAATACATAATATATCAATATTTCTTTGTTCCATTTGATATATAAATATTATATACGATGGAGTTTTATCAACCCTAATTTGACTCTTAATAGTGACTATATAATATTTTATTTGGTTGTGTAATATTCAAAAATTCTAATTGTTGCAAAATAAATAGTATTAAATTACTGTTTAATTAATGTTAAGTATGTTAATATGAGTATCATAATATAAATTGAAATATTAGTGTATTTATAGCCTATAATTGTTTTTTCTATTTTAGTTGTTGTATGTATAAGATCTAATTGTGTGTGTGTCCCCCAAAAAAATTGTGTTTTCAGAAAACGTCAATTCTATATAAAATTATGATTCTTAAATAAATTTTATGTCAAGAAAATTAGGGAGAAAAATTCTTGAAGTGAATATATGATACAATATATCCTTCGTCTACCACTAAGCTAATAATAACTAATGATGTTCTTGAACCTTAAAATATATTAAATAATAGTGTAGTATTTTAGTATAGGATAGGTTACAGAAGTGTATACTATTTCCCTGGTAATTGTAATTAAATTTGTAATAAAATTATAATCTATTATTAATAATAATTATTACATGTGACATTGTTTATTACCGACCTCAACATCGTATACATAAAATGAATTTCAAGTTTAATGTCAATACACACTAACACAAAAAATCCTTCATTAAATTAATGATTATTATTAATATTTGCAATTTTTATTTATTATTTATTATAATAACAATAAATATTATTATTATTACCGGATGATGATTAACAATGTAAAAGCTGATTAACCAATACTTATGTTGTATACTTTTGATTTGATTCAATACGAAGAAATAAATATATAGATAAAGTTTAGCAGTGCTAACTCTCCTTCACTAAGTAAAAAAGACAAAGAAACATTTGTGTTCGTCAAATTTTTGAATCATGAGAAATCTTAGCATTTTTAATATAACATTCATGTATTTTGACAATAGTTTGATATAATTGAAGCATTTTTTTTTGGTATTTGTATATTTTACTAATTCTGAGCAACATAAGTTTTTTACATATATACGAAAGTTGAAAATATGAAATTATATACAGAACTGCTGAAATAATAATATGAGAAAGTCATACAGTTTTTGTATAAATTAGTAAGTAAATAATATTATGGAACTGGATTGGAATTCTATGAAATCAATATTAATTTGCAAAATTTATGGTCTGAAGTGGGCTTAAATCGTAAAATAATATACAATATTTTGTATTTTATTCAAAAATAAATATTTTGGTATCCTTTTTGTACTTGATACTGTCAAACATGTGAAATAGAGAAATTGATCCAAATGAAACATTTCAACAAGAAAAGTAAATCAAAGTAAGTAAGTATATATTATAATTAATAATTATTATTGTAACTCGCCCCATTTTTGTAATTTTATTATGCAAGTATGTGTACAAAATGTACAAGTAAATGAGAGTGCATGATTCTGAACCAGAATTTAGTGTAGCTCGTGTTTGGAACATGAATTATATTATATTATTATTATGCGTTATGTGTGTAGCTTTGAACATGTTAATGACACTGACTTTCTCCTTCTTCTTGGAAAATCTCGATAAGAATCCAGGAGACGATAGGAATGATAGTTAAGGAAATTCCAATGGTTAATCCCAATTTGCTCAAGACGACATAATTATTATGTCGAAGGAGCGATAGCCAAGCAATTACAAGACAAAGGCCCATTAGCTCTTTTGCTTCTTCCGTGGAATCATGCCAGTTTTTGCTTCCTTGATTCATACTAAAAATCTTTGGATTTTTCCCGTAAAATCCAATGTAGCTGTCACTGCTACTGTCAAGCGGGTAATAGTATGAACGGAACTCGTACGCATAGTTCAGCAGAGTCCATAAACCAAGTGTAAAACAGTAGATTATGTGAAGATTACTATGAACAAAACAAAAAATATATATATTATTTTATAATTACAAGTATGTGTATTATAGAATAGTTTTATTGTTTAAACAGCTTAAAAACTTACATAATCCAATTCAGCTTTTGATTAGCCTGTCCATACATCGGAATCATTACGGATGCTTCTATTTTCTCAACCGGATTTTCATAATTTGATCCATCTTGATTTTTACTTGGTGTATTATTTATTTTAGGATTTTTTATATTTTTTACATGATGCTGGAGCTGAATTTTAGGGGCAACCTGAGGTGATTCTGAAGGTAATTTCTTGTATGTTTTCAAAGTGACTCCAAGAGAGACAACCCAACTGACAAGACAAGGAACCATGTAAGTTACCTACAATATAACATAATATAATCATTCCATATCAATTTCACATCATCATTTGGTTAATTAAAATTGTATAATATATTATACTCTCCTAATGTATGCATTAGGAGAGTCATCAAGACAACAAATATCATGTTAGGGAAACGGGGTTTGAAATTACCATCCATAAATACGGATCTGGATCATTATGCTGAACGTAAGCTGCTGCAAGGAAGAAAACTCCCATAAATGCAGAAACAACACCTTTGAAATACAAAATTTCCATCAGACACATGGATTTTGTTGAATAATTTTCCAATGATAAAGTGCATTACACGGAACATTACAAAATTTGTAAAATGTATTTCTAGTAAGTATTGAGTACATACGCCAAACTGTCCATTGCGTGCGGAAGCTGAAAGCACAAAGAAATTTCCTCGTTTCATCTTCATTTCTATCATTTGACGTACTTGAGAGTGAATACTTGTCGGAATAGAGAAATTCCTTTCTGTCATCAGTGGAAACCTCAAATGGAAACAACATGTTCGTGTTCCTGGCTCACAAGATATTATCAGAATTAATTTCATGTTTAATAAGCATTTCACAAGTTACTTGAATCGTACAAAGTAAGTAAACGGTAAAACCTCTACAGGTGTGTAATGTGTACAATGTACAAGAACCCATCAGTTTTTTTATTAAATCCATATTTAAATCAGACAGAGAATTTAAAAAATCAATAGACTATAAAAGTTTTGTAGCTCTGTCATTTGCATTTTAACATGAAGCATGAATACTGCATGATTCAGAATTCCCAACTTCCTTTGACTGGCATAACACATTCAACATGGGGTGTGTATTTATTTTATGTACTGTATTTTAGAGGAGGAGGATGTTGAATCCTGAATTTTCATGGGAATCTGTTCATGTAACATAAATGATAAGTGAGGAACAGAAAAGTCTGCTATAATGACGAATTAACAAATCATGATAAAAGATTGCAAATTGGACTTTCATTTGTGTTCACGAACAGCGCACATGTGAACTATGAATTGAAATGGGTATTATACATTATACATAATATGTATCAAGTGTGAACGGAGCGAATGAAAGAGAGAGATGAGAAACAATGTATGTAGTATTTGGGTATGTATACTAAAACATCTAACTAATGTGATGTCATGTGTCATGTGGCACTTGGTTGAAAATCCCCCCTTAAAACTCAAAGTCATAGTACTTAAGTAAAAAAGAAGACTCAAGTGTTTATCCGCCATCTTCTTTTGCACACATCAGAACATTTTCACCACAACTACATTTTTAATAATAATTATTCATGCTCAATACATACAATGAGTGGAATGTTAGCATTGTAACTGTTAAAAAAAGGGATTCCTGATTTCCTTTGTATTTTTTCTTTCTGTTTTCTTAATTAGACTTACGTGTAATTTTCCTGATTCCTGCTCAGTCCATGAAATATGATATTATCAGTATAAAACACTCAACACAGCAGTTACTTTTGTCTTTCCCGATAAATATTATGTGTGTTGTAAGTTGTAAATACTTGGCTAAAATGGGAAACTGAGAGTGACACTTTGCTGCTCTGTTCAATTAAGTACAAATTTGAATTCTATTTTGGTACATGAACTATTAAATTATGATTAAAAGGTCCAGATATTTGCTGTTCTCTCCTTCCAGCTTCCAGTCCTCCGTACACTCACAACACACAACTTCACTTGGATTTCTTTAGGTGTTTTTGCTTGAAGCAACTGTCAGAGTTAGTTTTTATTATTTATTTATTTATTTACTACGTAGTCGGGATGTCCAAAGTCAAAGATAAATTGTACTCACAACTCACACGTAATCACAGTCCAGATTATCCTCAACTTTAAAAGTAGGTATGAACAAGATGTGCTCAAAAAGTGTCCCTACTACCAACGGCTACCACAGCACAAAGCACAGTCAGCTCAGCTCAACTCTACTCAACTCAACTCAACTCGGCTCAAAGGGAAGAAAGAAAGAGATCAGAGAGTAAGACGAGTTATTTGGATAAAAATAATGAAAAAATATTGACTCAGGTGGATGATGAAAAAGGAAAGAATCTTTTCTGATATCTATAAATAAAATGACCTGAATCAAGTTTAATTTAATTTGTCACAAGAGACAAAAACATTTTTTCTTGTCCTTTTTTGTGTGTGTATATTTCGTGTCTTGTGTTCATGTGTGCTGTGTGAGTTGAGAATGTACAGAGTGTGTAGTGTGATTGTGCAATCATTCCAGTTTCGGACGACGAAGAAGAAGGAATGAGAAAAAAGTAATAAATAGGTGGACAATTGTGGAATGTAGAAATTGTACGTACAATGAGACCAAATAAGAAATGTGTTTGGAACATGTAAACATGTTGTGTTGTGTGTTGTGTAGTATGAAAAGTATTGCACACACAGTTGTCAGTTGTCAGTTGGTGTCAAATATCAAGTATCAAATATGAAATTGAGTAGTAGAGAATGTGCACTCATGTCCGATGCAGACTCGGGCATATGATGAAAAGTATTGTATAATTTTAATATTTGATGGAGGGTGTTTATGCAGGTAGATTTGCCCGTGTGAGGGATCTTGATCAAGATGACGTCTCATGTCTCCTCTGCCTACCAACGCCACGCAAACCAAAGGAAAGGAACGCAGCGGGTGACGGGAAATGTAGATTTTTAATTCGAGGGTTCATCACTATGAATACGGTATAAAGCAGAATACTTGTCCGAGTGAGGGGTGAGGACTCAACTCACAACTCACAACAACAGAAGCTCAGATCATGTACTTTTACAAGTATTTGGATGTGCGAGGGCGAGGAGGGATCCAGTCCAATCCCCAAACACCAACTATTTTTATACATGCAAGTATATGCACATGCTATTATATTTTATTATACTATTATTCACTGTGGGTTTATCACTCACACTCTGAGCCTCTGCTGAGACAGCCCTCTTCATTACATATCATATTTTATTACAACTACATATCTATTATCAATTATCATCAATATTCATGTCACCAGGATTCAAAGGAGGATTTGAAAAACTGACAACGTCTGAGGAGTAAATACAAAATACAAAATGCAGAGCATATCAAATTGACTGCACTGCTTTTAAATAGTCATGTAACCCGTAAATATCATTATCTGACATAAGAGAGGAGACAGGAGAACTGATATTTACTATGTACACAATCCCAGTCTACTTTTTTCCAGTCCCTTGTAACTGTGGAATCAGCATGGAGCATCTACGAGTTTTCATTCCTATCCTCACTCCACACTGCCCATAAATTATGTAGATCCACAGTAAATTGACATGAGAGTAAGCCAAATCATGTACATTGTGCCGTGTGTTGTGTGTTTAGAGTAAAAAGAGAGTGATAAATTGGGTTTAAAAAGTTGGAGGGGAGGTAAACAATAAAAATAGAGGGAGGGGAGTTGATGGCTAATGGATTTCGCTTTACTCCAAAATAGATTATCTCTTCTCCTTTGTTCTCTGGGTTCTGAATGAATGGGAAATGGGAGAAGGCGAGTGTATCTATTTCCTTAGTTCTTCCTCGAGTCTCGCATCTGCATATTATCATGTAGTGTAGTGTAGTGTAGTGTAGTGTGTACACATGGAAATGTGTCTGTAGAGCACCTGCATTCAAGTCCATCATGTTTGTAGTTTGTAGGTCTTTTATCCTTTTCACAGGTTATTTTTACGTGTCCAGTTGTCCTTTACTGATTACAAAAGGAGAGTGTCATTAGCCATTAAATCCAGGCTGACTTTGTTCCTCATTCTTCATGGTGACATGTTGGATGTTGGATGTGTATTGTACAACTTGAGGGTTTTACTTCGTTCTTGTGTCCATGTTTTGCACTCATCGCTACTGACAAAGTGGACGTGGGAAGTCATAAACATACACAATTATATTTGATACATTTTGATATCGCAGCAACTTATACCTGGGAAACTTATGGCTTCATTTTTATTGTGTGAGCAAAATACTCAAAGTTTGTAACATCCGGACATTTAACTGCACATAAACTGTGGAGGAGAGGAGTCAGCAGTTTCATATAGAAACCAACAAACTAAACATTCACAACTCCCAATTACGAAATTAACCAGCCATGTCATGTCGCCTTATTTAAATGTCATATTAGCATTTTTATGAGAAACGAGAGTTGACTTTTAATAATAGCGTGTTATTATGCGTAAAATGTAAAATGTAAAATCCTATGGACAACTATCACACATCAAAGTTTCCTTTAAACATTTTCGTAGTCACTGGACTTTAGAATTTTTTTGCTGAGCAGTTTAATTTTGTATTGGAATTTGTGCAGTCCATGATATTGTATACAAGTAAATTCCTCACATCTCATCTCATCTTCTCTGTTACATCTCTGTCATCTCTCTAAAACTTACGTGTTGCGCAAAAATGTGTTACACTACTGCACAGAAAAGGTCCCTTTAAAAAATGCTCACACTACTGTAGTATTATATTGCAATTTGCGTATACGCATGCACTATTTATTTGATCAATATTTTATATTTGATTGTAACACGTAACACTGCTCTTTAAACTCTTGTCACAATCGGAATGACTCCAGTACACTCGGTCAATTGCACTGTTTCAAATTCCAACCTGTTTCAGCAATTTCCCATTTGTTGAGAGTTGAGACTGAGACAAGTAAAAATGGAAACATAATTTGTAGACTGTTTTACTCTTCCCCATCCTCTTATTCTCTATTTCCAATGACGATACACTTTTCAGTGTCCATTGCCCACTGGTAAATAGTACAAATGCTTAATATCTATGATGTCGGCTTTCATCCTCTCCTTCTTCTTTCCTTTCTCAATTCATCATGTTTGATTGGGATTTTTAAAAATAATGTCCAATTTGGATCTTTTTATTCTTATTCTTCATACTTAATTTTATGGACAAGAATGTTTTTCTTATTATTCTAAAAAATGGTTTGTTTTTTGTTTTGTTTCTGTTGTGGAATAAGTGGAAGCTTTTGTAAATGATGATGAATGTTTACAGGGAACATGGTAGATAATAAAATGAGGAGTTTGAAGTGAGGCGAAGAGTAAAAATGCAAGGAGTAAGGAGAACTACTTGACCTTTCCGTGAGTGTTTAGTGGGAAATAGCGTGTGATTTTTCTTTTTTCTCCTTTCGTCTCATTTTCCCACTTTGAATATTTGTAGAGGAGTGCAAAGTACAAAGTACATGGTAAAAATACATCAAGTTGGTGCTGCAGACTCTGCACTCGCCACTGCTCAATGCTCAATGTGATAATATTGAGTTACGCGTAAAATGTTCTGAGAGGTTGGAATTCAAACTTGAAACATTTATGAAAACAAAATGTTGTTTGTCCTGTGTGATTGTGATAAATAAATAGAGTATAATAATATCGCATAACATTTGCGAGTCAAGTCAACCTTTCCTTTGGAGTTTGGAGCACAAGAGTAACTTTGACCTATTTACTACTCATCTCTTCTCTTCTCCTCTCCTCTCAATGCAATATCAGTTATTATTGTTTTTATTCCATGTGTGAATATTCTGCTCTATTCCATCTCCATCTTCTCTCTTTAACAAGTCAATTATGAAAGCCCTTTGTCTTAATTATTGATCAAGGAGCGATAAAATCTCAAAGGGGTTTGTGAATAGTCAAGAGATATGCTCATTTTCTAAGCATGACTACTCTGCACTCTGCAGTATCACATGAAACATGAATGGCAAAGGAGCAAAAGCCAAAAGCACAGGCTTGAAAACCTTTCAATATTCAATATTCCGAGTGTTGAAGATTGAAGAATCAGCTGTAGAATTTGAACAACCAGACTTGATATGTCACGTGCTTGTGCTTTTGAGACAAAAAGACTTTTATTGCGTTTATTGAGTACTTTTTGGCGTCCAGAGAAAAAGAAATGAAGCACCAGCAAAGTATTAAATAAGAAATTATGCATTTTATTGTTTTCGATTGTAAAACAACTTTTTAGTATAATAAATTGTAAATTCCTTTGTGTTTGTATGACTTTTTTTAGAAATGCCAATGATTTACATGCATGAGGGATGAGGGATTATCACGTGCTCCAAGTTGGTTCACAATGGAAAAGAGTAATGTATTTAATACTCGGCGCAGGTTTAATGCTCCGCTGGTGCTTTATTTCGTATTCTGGGACGCTAAATATCCTGACGCAATAAACGGCTTCCTTTCGCACATGCAGAAGCAAGTGCAATAACATTTTATTATGGTGCTCATCTCAGGCATTGTTCATCCAGGAAACGGGAATCCCGATTTTCCTCAGCAAAATGCTCTGAATTTTGTCAATTTACTTGCAGGGAGAGAGAAATAGAGGTTGTGAAATTTTGGAGTGTGTGCAAAAAGTAGGGAGACTAAAAAGTTGTGTGTGTGTTGTGTTGTGAATGTGAGAGGGATGAATGGGCTGAGAATTGTGGATTGTTGACTGTGAACTGTGAGCGTTTATTTGTCCATTTACATAACCGGATTGAAAGTTGGATTGATCAAGTTGTACAAAGTAAGTAAAGAAAGTGCATTGAGCATTGAGCATTGAGCAGACTGAATAAACATTGTGAATTCTCGTACAAGTTTTGCTTTTTGCTTTTATCAAGGATCCGAATGTACAAAGTAGAAATAACAAACACCACACAAAATACAAAATACTTGAAAAGCAGTCTGAAAAGCCATTGTCACTCAAGGAGCAAACCATACGAACTTGACTTTGATTTTTAGCGTGATATGTAATATTATGTGCATCTGTTTCTGCTTCTGCTTCTTAAAGAGAGAGAGAGAGAGAAGGTCTACCCTCGCTTTCCCTTTTACTATATCCCTTATGCCTTGTGTATAGAGTATAGAGTACAGAGTATATAGAGTAATATTCTTGTTGTTTCAAAATGTTATCCACTGTAGACTTTGAAAAGCAAATCGTATCCAAAATCATAGGAAATATTCTACCATTTGTAATTACAAAATACTTTTATTTGTATTTCAACTCTTTTGATCTCCAGTTGCGACTTGATGCATCTTCCGAATCCATTAGAATATTTTGGGGAATTTTTCGGAATCAACAGGAGATTAGAATTTGTAGATTATTTATTGGCTAATATGGAGAGGGGTTGTGATGAGAGATGAGAAATGAGAATAAAGGACTGAGCAGAATCCAAGCAAATAAATAACTATTCATTACAAATGACAACTTTCAACATTCACAGTTTGTCAAGCAGTGATAAGAAATTAAATAAGAACTGATTACTCATTACTCGTGTATGTTTGGTATTTTGTGGACTGACTCGGGGATTGAATGTCCGACCAGTCTAAAGTCTCAACTCCAGGATCCAGAAAGCAGCGACCAGTGACCAGAGGCAGGGGAAATGCTGAATGCACCTAATTGTTTTTTAATTGGAGAATAGCGTGTGTGGGAAATTATGTAGTGGTGGAAAAGTTGATGATATTTATTTTATCTGTATCATGTTACACATTCTACAAATTACATGTCCACCACCACAGCACACTATAAAATACACAACCCCACTTCAGCTACAGTCCCAATGAAATGTGTACTTTCCAACTCCAAAAGTTCACTGTTCTCCAGTCAACCTCTTCTCTCTTCTCTTCTCTCTTCTTCATTCTGCTTCTTTCTGCTTCCCACTTGATGGATTATGGAAAATTGGATATTTTCTATCTTTTGTATAACCTCATGATATATTTTTCCAGGCTGCACTAGCAAATGCTCTTGAGGTAGCAGATAATTAATACTTGGATCTGGGATCACTATTATTCCTCCACATACTGCATACACAATACACATACACATGACATGTAATCCAGTAGTTCTTGACCCTTTCTCTCTCTCTCTCTCTCTCTCTCTCTCTCTCTCTCTCTCTCTCTCTCTTTCTTCTCTCTTGACTGTACCTCTCGTTCCTAGTTTTTCACAAGGTTTTAATGAGAAAAAAACTTGGACTATCTTTTATGCTGACGCGAGAACGAGTTACACACACACATTATACACATTCATAAGAGTATGCTTCTACCTTATGCTGGCCGAGTAGAGGAATATGAGCAAGATTGTTGCATGTTACGTGTGCAGTGTGCAGTGTGGACTGTACATGTTACGTACATACGTCATTACCACAAAACCAAAGTCATACCAAAGTTGAGTCTTTTTT
Source organism: Sminthurinus elegans (assembly GCA_034698325.1). Lineage (NCBI taxonomy): Eukaryota > Metazoa > Arthropoda > Collembola > Symphypleona > Katiannidae > Sminthurinus > Sminthurinus elegans. The sequence goes on along the minus strand of JAQGBI010000030.1, from coordinate 23,927 downwards.
TCTCTTCCTTCGCATTGCAAAATCTTGAAAGGATTCCAATCCACATATTTAATAAGAAGGTACATGCGGATCATTCTGTGAAGCTCTGTACTTTTCATACCCTCGCTCTTCCCTATTTTTTCCCACACTCTTTTCCTACATTTTAATTTACTTTAAGGTTCGCATTCACAGTTTTTCCAAAAACAGAACAGAAGGAGACGAAAGCGTGCAGAAGCTCATCCAGTCTCTCACTTTTACTCCTCAAAAAACAAGAATAGTTTTGTTTCTCCTGGAGCAGGGATTCTTTGGGACATGATTCATATTTGAAGGTAGTTTTGTAAAGGGATAACTTATAATAATATAATATATATTATTACTATTCCGGGTTCAGTGTTTATGTGTCGTATTTATTTATTGCTACCCGTCGGAGTGAGATTGACAACAGATACAATAACCAAGATAATATTACACAGGGTCACAATTTACAACATAACGAATACCGACAGAGAAACCAGAAAAAGGGATTGGAATTTGTCATAAGGTTCACTCAAAGGGGAATGTTCTAATTTGTCAACACAGGGACTCGAGTAAACAAGTAAATAAATAAGTAAATAAATAAATAAATGTTGGACCAAGAAAGTGTGTGTTGCAGTCCTAAAATTAATCATAATAATAATAATAACTATTTCCCTGGCTCCAGCAAATCCGTGTGACTAGTTATTTTTGCTCGCTCCTCTGTTTTTGTGTAGCATATCTTACATGTTATACTGTATACTGTATAGTGTATAGTGCTGTTTGTGTGCGGTATATGGAGAAATGTGTTTGTGTGACTTGGAATTGTCCAGTTGAGTTAACCTGTCATTCCATTTCATTCCATTGTGAAACATATGCATTTGTATGAAAAACACAAATAAGAATAAATGATATTATAAAAGAGTGGAATAAAGGGAAGGAAAGTGTGTGTGTGTAGTAGAATTCTACCTGTGCAACACCTTCTCAATAAAACCAACAAGTGAATAGGAAAAGAGAAGAAAAGAAAAGAGGAGCACCTTGAATCCTCTCACACAAACAAAATCTATAATAAGTGCCGTTTAATTTTCCAAGTACTCACAAACATCTGAGTGCTGCCCTTTGCCTTCCCTTTTGTCTTCAGGGTCTCGCGTCTCAACACAACTACCAAAAAGAACAAAAAGTTTGTCTCAATTCTCAATTCTCTGCTTGTAAACATTCTTTTGAGCATACTTTTACATTGTACCTGTGCGTGTGTTGTTTGAGGATTGAGTGGACAAGAATTGGCGTAGCATAGTCCACCACACATCAAATACTCATTATTCCCAATAGACAAACTACCGGACGAAATATTGAGGTAAATGTCCATGACATAGTGAAATAGAAAGTCCTCCATTTCCACCTTCAATCTTCAATCTTGAACCAAACCAACGACAAACACAGACAAACACAGACACAGACAAACATGTAACAAAATAGGAATATAAATTTTCTTTTGGACAACATTAGCAGGAGCAAAGACACAGAGTTTATTCTTAGCCCACTGCTCTGCCCTCATCATCATCATTGTGATTGTGATTGTGAGTCGTCATTACCCCGTCTCAGATAGCCCTTTCCACTCCTTCCACAAATTTCCCCTTCATTATCCAGTTTCCCAACTTAGTCACTTTCTGCATCCTCGCCTCAACACACCTCAAATTATATTCAGTTTCTTCACTCAGTCTCAGCTCCAACCCTTTTGCAGAAAGGAGCACCGGAATTGAAATTATTTAGACATGTGCAAATTAGTTGTGATTTTATGATTGTGTGAGTAACGAATCGTGAATAAATTATAGGTGAAACAAAATGGAGTTTGACGGAGGATCGGAGATTGCGGATTATTTCCGAGGGAGATCTGTATTTATCACTGGTGTGACGGGGTTTTTGGGAAAGGCCCTCGTTGAGAAATTATTAAGAAGTTGTCCAGACGTGGAAAATATTTATGTGCTAGTTCGACCAAAACGAGATTGTGAGGGGAAACATCGGATTGAACAGTTGCTCAATTGTCCCGTGAGTTGCCTTTTTTTTATACTATTAGTTAATATTTGTTGTAGATTAAAATGCAAATCAAACTGAGGATTTGGATGTTTGTTTAGTTGTTTGGAGTATTAAAGTCTGGGGCAAAGACCGGAGATGCGACTAGAAAAGTGATTCCGATTGGAGGTGACATCACACTCCCCGCACTTGGAATCTCCACCGAACATATGAATCTGCTTGCAGAAAAAGTGTCTGTCGTCATCCATTCCGCCGCTACTGTCAAATTTGATGAAGCTCTGAAAAAGTCCATCAAGATAAATGTGGAGGGGACAAAAATGGTTTTAGACTTGGCCAAAACCATGAAGAATCTGAGTGCCATTGTTCACGTGTCCACAGCCTACTCAAATTGTGATCGTCCTGACATCCGCGAAATCATTTATCCCATCAACATGAACCCAAATAATGCAATTCACACTTTTGACTGGTTACCAGAAGATTTGGTGGAGGCCATCACTCCAAAGTATTTTTTATTTACACTCCATCATCATTTATTATATGAGCAGAAATATTTCCTTTTTTGGTATTTTATATAGACATTTCCCATCAACAACAACAAATACTGGAGAATTTTAATGTTTATTTTTATTTTTGATGATAGAATTTTGGGGAACAAACCAAATACATACACATTCACAAAACATTTGGCAGAGCAGTTGATCCACGAAGCGAGACTTGAAGGAGTCCCTGCGTGTATTGTCAGACCGTCCATTGTTGCTGCCACTTTTCAAGATCCCATTCCAGGTGAATATTATTATCTTCCAGCCTTTTTTTACACAGTTTCAAAAACCCAAGTACAAAATATTACACTCTTGTTTGTTTCTGTTTCACATTTCTCATGAGTCAATTATATTTGTATACATTTTTATACTGTCTCAAAGGCAGGATATGTAGAATGTTTTTAATTACATACTGACTTAATGTGCCGGCTGATTGTTTATTCATTTACTAATATTTATTTATTTGTCACAAAATATCTCAGGTTGGGTGGATAATTTGAATGGACCAAGTGGGATATTCGTGGCGTGTGGATCCGGAGTTCTCCGATCTTTGCTGTGTGATGACAGTAATAAATTGGATGTGATTCCACTGGACCACGTCGTTTCCCTCATCATCTCCGCCGCTTGGTACACTGCAACAACCACAACAACCGCCAACAACCCACAACAGTAAATAAATAACCACTCTAATTTACATTTTAGTTACTTTTAAATCCTTTTTTTTTTAGGAAATTTTAATTCATCCCAAAAATGAGTAGCAACTATTTTATGATAGCATAAATAATAATAATAATAATGTTGTTTTGTTTTGTTGTAGATCTGTTCCAGAAATGGAAGTGTTTAATTGTTGTTCCGGTTCAGATAATCCATTTTATTTAAAAAAGGCAGTTCCTTGGGCATTGGATGCCTTTTGGAAGAAGCCATTTAGTCGAGTTCTTTGGTATCCAAGTCCTTTTTTGACCACGAGTCCAATACTCAACTATGTGAATAATATAGTTCTTCACGTCGCCCCTGCTCACCTCATCGACTTTTGTATGAAACTCCGCGGAGAAAAACCCTTCATGGTTTTCATCTATCACAAAGTGCGGGCGGGTGTTCTCGCTCTTCGCTTCTTTTGTACTAACGAATGGAACTTTTCCACGGAAAACACTAAAACCCTTTACAATCTCATGAAACCACAGGACCAGAAGATTTTCAAGTTTAACATTCAAGATGTCACATGGAAAACCTACACTGAAAACTATCTGTACGGTCTTAGAAAGTATACACTCAAGGATGATGAAAGTGATATTCCAGCTGCAAGGAAAAAAGTTCGCAAGTAAGAGCTCCATTTTCCCCTTTTTCTTTTCTACTCTGCTCAATCCTTCTTTTCATTTCTCATTCAAATCATTTCATGAGAATATTATATTATTAAATAGTTACAATTATTCATTTCAAAAGTAAAGTAAATTTGTGGATTAATGTTTTTCAGACTTTACGTGTATCATCGCGGAACTCAAGCTCTTTCACTCATGTTTGCAGTTCTCTTACTCGGATTCCTCATTTTGTGGATAAGCAGTTTCTTCTAAAGTTTCCTATTATTTTATTTCATGATTATGAATTATTATGAAAAAAAAAACAAACTATAATTATTATAATTATTCACATTATTATGCAATAATTTTATTCAGTGTATGATATATTTTATACTATAAATAGTAATTATTTTACATGTTTTACATGTTTTACAGTACAAACTTTTGTTTGTACTATTTCAAGTTGTACATAATTTAGAATCTGTGTATCGTATCGTATCGTTCGTAAGTATATGTAATGTGTGGACTTAAGTACGAAAAAATGCACAATCAAAATTGATCAAAATCATTTTTCCTCATTTGAACAGACGCTTATAAAAATTGTTTCAAACTCGTCCCTTTTAACTTATAGCACATGTGTGTAATTCAAAATTACCGTCATTTACCATACTTTTTTAGAGTTTGGTCGTCTTTTACTTTAATTATGGTAAAAGTATCCATGAAATGATGTAAAAATGTGCCACCTGCACAATTATGTTACTACAGTGGATTTTTGGTAAAATGTACGAAATTTTGTCTTAAATTTGGTATTGAACTCAAAAAATAGCCGAATTTTGTTAGTAAAGTGGTGAAATGATTGTGGGAAAAGTGGGAAGACCATGATTTTGCCATAAATATTATGTCCCGAGATTCTAAATGCTATAATGTTATAAATTATAAGGGATTTGATGTATAAAGTATTGTTGTTTTCTTTTTAAAATGTTGACCGGTGCAAATGTTTCATGTAAGTATTATATTATTATGTAAAATAAGTAATTATTATTGTAATGTTGAGTGTGTTGGTGATATTCCTGTTTCCTGCTGTATTATATAATATAATATAATATAATATAATACTTATGTTATGCATAATAATTAACAATAATAATTGTTCATTTGTGTGATGCTCCTCCACTTTTTTTATCTCCTACACATTTTACATACGTGTGCATTCTTCCTGTGTATTATAACATAAAATACACTTCCTTTTCTGTACTTTTAATTCCTATTTTCAGCAAAAATCTACAAAACAAAGTTTGTTTTACATAGTGGAGTGAAAAGTACACAAAAACCACGCAAAAAAATGAAATTGTCGGACTGCTATAATATTATGTCAAAGTATATTTAATATTTACATATAAAATAATTTATGGAGATTTGTAATTTTGTAAATTTATCTTTTTGCCGGACCATGTTGTGATGTTTGTCACGAATAAAATTACGTCATTTACTTCGTCATGTACTTCAATAATATAAAATTTTGTAAACTATCAATTATTATGGTGTTCCAGAGGCTTTTTTCAATCTCTAAAATAGACGATAGAAAAACAAAGGCCACACGCATAAAATTATTACAACAACGTTATTGTTTTTTTCTTAAATTTCTAAATCCTAAAGTTCAATTTCAATTTTGCAAAAGAGTTTGAAAAATATGCATATTATTTTTAATGCTTTTTAGTGATCACAGTCAAAATATAGGATTTCATTTAGATTAATTTAAAGTTGGATTTCTATTGAAAAGCTGTACAAAGCCAAGGTAAAAGGTTTGTGTGAAAAGAAGGATTGGAAAAGGAAAAGAGTAGTCAATTATTGTGTGTGCACATGTAAAATGTTGAGAGGAGAAAGGAAATCAATCAATCAATCAATAAATAAATACGTCATTATTCCAACTTGTTTGATACTCTGTATTTATGCTGTTGAATATAATATATATCATATGTATTTGGTTTGGTTCGGTATAATATGCATGGACTACAGAGCATGATAATAATTAATAATGCAGCGAGTGGAGTGGAGTGGAGAGGAGTGGAGAGTGAACAGAATAGAGAATTCATATAAAATACACACAAATTATTCAGTGTCAACTCCTCATGCATAAATCATAGTTGTGCACCCAAGTCTCAGCTCTCCGTACTTGAACCAATTCTACACAAATTATTTTCCTGCATGTAAATAAAATCCACAGCCATTTGAATGAAAATATCAAAACTTTAGTAGAAAAACAATTGTCGTGGTTTTTAGTTGAAACTGATTGTAAGAAAGAATAAAAGATATGCACAACATAATAATATTTAATACTATTACGATGAATCAATGTTCCGAGAATGTTTATCAAAATGAATATCCCACCAAAATTAGTTTTATTACACGTTTTCTATTGAGAGTTGTAGAGGAAATGCTCATGTTGACATGTGTGTACTAAATGATGTGGTGCACAGAAATTATCATGTAATATTCATATCCTGTTGACTTCTCTTGAAGATCTCAATGTTGCTGTGCAGGTAGAAATCTATTTTGATGCAGTAAAAGAAGAGTTTCTGAATGAAGGTGAGCGGAGACCATTGACGATACATTTTGTAGCTGCTCACAAATTTTGGGAATTTGGGACGAAAAGCGGAAAAGAGAAAGTTTTCTCCAGATTCAAGTCCTTTGTGTACATGTCGCTGCATAAAGTTTTTGTGAATAATCCTTGCATCGCGATACAGTTCCATGCTCAGCCGGTAAAATATGGACTGAAATATGAAGCAGACGATGAAAATGATGGGGTAAATCAAGAAAATAGCCATACTGACCTTCTTGTACAATCGACTAGCTCCGTAACTACCAGCGATTGTCAGAGGGATGATGATGAGTTTGTGTCCTGTCCAAATTATCCTTTAATTTTATACACAAATGAATTAGTCAACTTTTGTCACCTTTTGTTTTGTATATTGTAAATGAGTTAAAAGAATGAACAGAAGGAAAAGAAATTCCGCACAACCTGCTGTATTCTTCAAATCGATGATTCAGAGTCAGAAGACGTTTGTATTCAAGTAAAAGGTTGGCTCTTCGCGCCTTCCCAAAAACACCCACACCACGACAGTTGGTCAGTTTTTTCCTGTTATAAAAACCAAAAAACCCGGGTGTCATGTTTGTTGTAGAGGAATGTTTTGTGCCTTGGGACTTAGGAGGTGGTGTGTGATAGGAAATGTGCAGGTAATGATAAAATGGTACCGTAGCTCAAAGAGCCAATGCCGCATGGACATGAGATGAAAGACGAGTACAAAAATATGGAAGAGGCAGTTGATCCAGTTGTGCGTGTAGCAGGAGAACTCAAAGATAGCAAAAAAGAGGATGATGACGGGATGATTCCACACGTGTTTGAGGAAGACGGAGGAAATGAAATACGGTTTTTGAGCAAACACTAGGAAAGCCACCACAGCAATTATCGTGTGGTTTATGCTAATCAACCCAAAAATCTTCAATAAAGTCTCCAGATTCCTTGCATTCTTCTCGTGACGAAGCCTCTCCGGTCTCGGAATCAGCGACGTACCGTACAACTCTGTCCATTCAAAACAACGAAAAGTAAATAATGATTTCCACATCACTCATTATTCATAATGCAACATGCTGCGACAAAACAAGTGAGTCAAGAAAAGGGGAATGAAAAGTTTTACTCACTCTGAAGTTGACGAGAGTTGAACTGTAAAAATTGGTTGACGAAATTGAGAGTTTCAGTTCTTTTGAGGATGGTGCTCATGTGCAAGAGACAACAGAGAATGTAAATTGTACACCTGAAACACAAAAATGTATATATATTGTATTCATTAGAATATTTTATGAAAAACATGAGAGGGATTCCTATCCGCACTCCTCATTCTTCACTCTTTAGATATGTGTATGGCTGACGTAATATTATGATAAATAAATAACTGAGAATAACACTTACCACATGAAGTGAATCGTCAAATGAGACACCTTTTTACTTTCCTTTTTCCACAAAAAGAGTTGAAGGAGGATTCGACTGGTCAAATAGGAGCAGTACATGAAAATTATCATCAATCTCACCTTCCAAAAACTCAAAACCCAGAAATTGGACTCATGTTCCAGTCGTTGTAATTTATCATCCCAGGTGTAAGGTAAATTACCGTTCCAACTGGCCACTTTCATAAACTGTCCGAATCTTCTCACAACTCCTTCCTTCAACATTTTCCCCCTCCGCAGTCACTCTATTCTCGATTTTTATCTCTTGTCACTAACAGGACTTGCACACACACACATCCTGGTTTTTTTGTTGAAATAGCCATTACTCATCGACTCATTTTTCATCTGTTTTAGAGTCTTCCATGTCTATTCCAATGGAGAGAAGAAGAGGGAGTTAGGTCATTGGGATTCACACACAAGTATTTAATTCAACAGTCTGTATTCTGTATTCTGTACACTGGACACTGGACACAGAACGGGAAAAGAAAGGATTACACAGAAAATTGAAAGTGTAATAGTTTTGTGTTGTGTGGACGAGAGCTGAGAGCTGTATCAATTCCCTGACTCAGTAAAAGTACTTGTGTGTGCAACTGCCTTTTGGTTTGTCTTAGGAGTTTTGTAGCAAGTGAAAATTCCGTTGTGCACAACACAGCAGAAGCAGAAAGTCATGAATTCGGGGCATTCGCGATTCGGATTATGCTCACATGCCCAAACATCAGCAGAAACAGAGGACGACACTAGGAAACTAAGAAAATTCAGAGGAAATTGGAAGCACCAGCACAAACTTGTCCCACACACATTACTTGTACGTAGTACGTACACACTACACACTAAACTATAATATTATACATACACACTTTATTCAATTATATTGGAACTGGGTGGTTAGATTTTATTATTATTCCGTATTCTACTTTACGCTTTACGCTTCATGTATCATAAATCATAACATGTCGAAAAACAGAATGTACACACTACACACACCTAATTTATGCATTAGCTCACTCACTCATTCACTCACTCCTGAAATTTTAATAACGGTTTGATTGGAAAGGAAATGTCTAATTTAATCTTTGAGCCATTTCTCTTTTCCCATCCTCCATGTTTCTTTATTTACTGCAACATCCAACGCGGTTTTCCTCCTTCATCAAGAATCATTGGTTTACGTGGAAAACATAAAAAACATTCTGTTCAGTTTTCTTCTTTGAGTAAGAAACCCCGTCAATTTGTAGTTCTCATGCCTCTTATGCATTATTTATTATGTACACAGGATTCAAGTAGAAAATTATCAATTTTTACTTCCTGTGTAGATTTCTTCAAATGTGGTTAAAGTTCTCGAGGATAGTAGAAAAAGTACACGTTTAAGACAGAAAAAACCGGGAGGTTGGAAAAAGGCCTTTGCCATGGTCCAGCCACTATAAAAAATAGCGTAAGTGGAGAAGATGATATTAGAATTCATATGAGCATTTTTAGCATGAGCCGAGCACCGAGCGATCTACTTGATTAATCCACGTATTTAATACATTCATTTGGTAATTACTCCTGCTAACACTTGAATGCACCTATTTTATAGACTCGGGTATTCAACTTTGTTCATGTTGAACGCTTTTACCAAATTGAATTGAATTGAATTGCAAATCGGATCTCGGACACACTCAAACCTCAAACTGAATTCATCACATTTCACAAGCATGTCGTATTTATTTATTTATAGTTATTCTATCTTCTTCCTTCATTTATGATTTATGATGATGATGTGATGTGGGCATAATAATTATAAATTACCGTGTAACTTACTACGTAATTACCCAAGTTACAAGTTACAAGTTAACACTTGGAAAACATGTATTATTCAAGTTTTTACAGTTTTCACACGTCACACAAAACACAAAATCTTTTATCTTTTGTGCCATAATATTCAATATTTCCCATAATTTCTATTTTCTATCCCTTTTTCCCTTGTGCCTTGCCCTGTGTTCTGTTTTTGAGTTTTGAGTTTTGAGTGGTCACTCATGTCCGAAATTGCGAATTATTGAGAAACTACGTTTTATAATCACGTATAATGGATAATGGATCTTGAATTGAATCCGAGATGATGAGAAGCTAGAAACTTTTTGGATGACAAGATGCTTCTTTGGACGGCGCTGATTGCCATTGTTTTGGATGTGGCCTTCAAAGTAGTAGATTACAACTTTCTTTCCACGGATGAAGCAAATTTAACAAGGACTGTAGCCACAAATCACACAGACCGTTTGAATTCCAATGTTAGCAGCACAACACACAATATGACAAACTTGATTCAAATTCCTGGTGAAAATGACGGAGAGGAAAATCCTTCACTAACGGAGCAGGAAAACAAAGAGGGAAAGAAACGTCGTAATCGGCGTAGTATTTCTACTCTCAAGATTATCAACGAAACTCTAAAACGTAAGAATCTATCCCAAAGTGTGTCATTATTTCTATTCTAGGAGAACACGTAAATAAGTAACAATGTGAAAAAATGGAAAGGCTATTGTACAAAAAAAACATTTACATTTCATTATTTTATAGGAAATGCAGAAGGATTTGAAGGAGGAATTTATCGTATACAAAATAAGTATGCTCGAGTTCTATTGACAATCAAAGTGAAGCAAGAAATTTGTATTGCTGGTTGTTCAGACGGGTTTCCTCCGAACTGGCAAACACTGGAAACTTTCGAGATTACTGACTCAAAATTTCAGCGTTCTTTATCAGCAAATTTTAATTTAACAAAAATCGTTTTTAAAACACAACTATGGAAAATTATTCCCAAAGGTAACAAAAAAGTAGAGAACAACACCACTCAATGCTAAAGACAAACTCTATTCATCAATTCTCTTATTCAGGGATTTCGGATTAGCAACAAAATTATATATATTTTTATTTTATGGTTTTCAGAGAAATCTAAAGACTTGTTCAATATCCAACCTGTAGCTTCCACAAATATTTTCACAGATTCACAAAACTTGATTGATTTTATTAGAACAAAAAATAGGAATCATAAAGATAATGGATTAGTTGAAGAGCAGGATAATTTTCAATCTTCCTTCATTCCTTGGAATCAAAGTTGGATTGTGAAACCAGTATACAATAATAATATGGATGAATGGAATCAGAAATCACGGTTAAGACACCATAAAATAATCAACTACACACATGGAAAAGTTACTTCATCTCGTCACTATGAAATCCACACACATATTCCAGGAAAATGTGTGAATGTAAACGGTGACGGGTATATCGGAGCCTGTAGAGAAGATGCAAGTTCCTGGCGATTCATCCACATCAATCCTAATAACTAATCTTCAATTAAACTGATGTTAATTTAAAGCTACAATTTGAATAACAAAACTTTTATGTTTGTTTTCATAGTTAAATCTTTTTAATTTTGTAGTTAAAAAACATTTTGTAGAATAATTATTATTAGTTTAACAATGTTATTTAAAAAATGACCAAGTAGAAATTATTATTTAAAATATTTATAAACTATATATATGATAAAAAAAATGGTAAAAACGGTTCGTGATAAATAATGTAAAATGTGTTTATTGTTCTCTGTTCTGAATAATATATTATAATATATAATAATAACATTATACAATATAATAGATATAGTGGATCAACAATAAAAGTTTTAACATTCCTTCAAATATAGTTATGTGTAAGAATCGTTTGATAAAAGATAAAACAAAATTGCGTTTTCACAAAAAAATAACAATAAAGTATAAATCAACCAAATTTAATTTAATTTAATTTTGCCTTTTTGATTTTTTGATAGTCACCTTCTTGATTTGCTAAAGAACCGAGTAATTCTTTCACCTTCCTCTTGCGCTCGGCATCCCTGAAATGGTTAAAAAAAAATGTTTTTAATTGACTGAGACTTGTTCAAAAAAGCATTGAAATAACACAACATATCCAGAGGATATTATCAATCCATATTACAACTTGTAGCAACAATTATTTAGTTTATATTATTATGAACTAATATATTTATATTTATTATTTATATAAGTTTATATGCTTACAAGTGAAGTTGTTCTCGAAGTTGTTGACGGGCCAAAAAGGAATTGTCCTTTTTAATTTCACGAACAGCACTTTTAAGTTCATTCTTAACTTTATGTTTAAGTCTAGCTTCTTCCTGTTGACGACGTGGAAGCCTTTTTCTACGTGTACCATCAAAGCTAAAATTAAAGGGAAAAAAATAAAATTAAAAAAATAGTATCTTCTTGTACAGTATCAAAACTCGTAAAACAACTCAAATTATATCAAACTGCTGATACAAAATACAAAATAATTATTCAATTCATTTTTTTTCTCCTTTATTATGTTTTTCATAATAAATAATAATATTTTGGAATAACTTACTCTTCATCGATTTGAGGTTCATACAGTCTTAAAGGTTTTGGTCTAGCAGCTGCAATTCTCAAAAACTCCTTTTCTCCTTTCAAATTACGGATGAGTTCACATAAACCTTCAATTTTCATTTTTATTTTCAAATCCTGTCCATTTGAACTCTTATTTTGTTTGAGTTTGAGTAATAATTCCTCGAGTGTTTTTTGAATCGGCATGAAAATTTCCACTGATGATGGTAAATACTCGTAGAGAATAGTATATTTTCTCAAAATATCCAATGTTAATGAGAGAAATTTTTGTTGGATAACTCGAGGCACATCCATTTTCATAGATAAAGGTGATTTTCCTACTTTTTCATTAGAACTTGAATCAGAGTCTTCCGTTAGAGTTTCATGTCCTACATTCCTGTAAACCAATTTCATAAAAAATTTAAAATTATGATATGAATTACATTTTATATTTTATAAATTTCAAAAAAAGAAGAGTTTATGTGGAAGTAAATAAAGGGCATGAATTTAAGTTGTTCACTAAATCATTTACAAGAGTGAATATATTATACAATTTGTGTACTCTTGTTATTTGTCATGGATCAACTGCAAAACGTAATCATAACAAAATATTTTACTTACTCATTTTCATCCTCATTACTTTCTTTGGATGAAAGTTGAAAAAGGGTTTGTGCTTTTCGTATATTTGGTACCATTAAATTAGTATTATTTGGAGATTGTGGACAAAAGGAAAGAAGAATAGACCAAAGAAAACTCAATACTTCTGGACAATATCTTTTTGATGTCTCCACAAATTCATATAATATACATGTTAGATGAAGAATTCTGAAAGCAGACTGAATTGTATTTAATTTTGCTTGATTAATACATTGTAGTATAAAATTTGCTGCGGGACTCAAAACCCAATGACGATTGTCTTCTACAGGAAACAACTTTGGACAAATTTGTAGCAAAGCAATCTGAAAACAAAAGTAACATAATGTCATAATATTTTATTATTGTCGTGATATTGAATAATGGATAAATAATGATGAAATCATTATATATATTATTAAATAAGGATGAAATGAAATTATAAAATTATAAAAAAACCAGTAAAATATTTTAAAATTATTATTAGTTGATAGTTGTTGTTAAAATTGTGCATTATATAAGAAAAGTTATGTTTCATTATTATTCCTTACACTTGTTGCTGAAATGGGTCGACCTTTTCTTTTTAAAAATTCTTCTTGTGCTTGAATGACATGTTCCAAAAATCTTTTAGTACATCCCACAGAATTTGCAATCAATAGAGAATGCATATGAGGGAGTATAATATTACAAAATGTTTTAAAACTATTAGAAAATACGGATATTTTATTTTTTGACTTTAAAAACACTTTTTTTCTTGTTTCATTTTCATCCTCGTCTTCTTCACTTTCAGAAGTAAGGTCGTCATCCATATTATTTTGATTAGAAACTAAATTATAATCAACTTGCTCTAAAAAGAAACCAATTAATGTTGAGAGGACATCGGGTAGTTTTAGCTTATCTCCACCTTTGGTTAAAAATACAATTTCTAAAGTTTCAATTAATTTTGATTTTAAACTTTGTTTCAAATCTGTAGCTTTTTCTAAGACTTGTTTCAATTTTTGTCTATCATCTTCAACTTGTTGAGTTCCTAATTTTGGCAAGTCTGCCGGACGAGCTTTTTTGGATTCAAATTGAAGTTCACGAACTAATTTATCATAGTCTGTTTCATCTTTAGATGGTTCCTTTAAACCTTTTGTAATTAATTTTTGTGAATGTATTGGTAACAATGATGCTACATTTTCAGTAGTAATAGTAGTAGTAGTATTTTTTGCTGTTGAAATTTCTATGGGTATATACTCTTTAGATTCAAGTTTTACTTTACTAGTAATTGTTGTGGTGGTAGATTTCTTATCATTTCCTTTATCTTCATTTTTATCATAACTATTACGAATTTTAGCTAAAAGTTCATCAGTAGATGACATTTCTGAGGTTGACAATAATGAAGATTTTTTAATTGCCTTTGGTAATTGAAGTTGATTTAATAAATTTTTAAACTCTACACTTTTAAATTCTTGATCTAATTCTTGGATTTTTTCATAATTTTCATCATTTTCCTTTGCTTTTTCAAATCGACGCTTTTTAGATGCTAGAATCATTTCTGGAAATATTGTTAACAAAAACACACAAAAAAATAAAAAAAAAAAAAAATTAATCAATAAAACCCTTACACAATAAATATTTTATACTTTATAATATATTATATATAAAATAGGCATTACTTTTGCAATATTATAAAATGTTAGTGAAAATACAATAAATTATTGCACATGTACAATATAATATAAGAAAAAACAAACCGACCTGCTATGATTTGGTCACGAGATTTTTTCTGTATAGGTTTCCCATCTTCGTCAATTTCCTCTTCGTTATTATCAAAACTATTTTCAGCCTCATCTCCTTTTTTCATTCTGAGAAATCCAGAAAAATTTGCATCGCCCACAAAAGCCTCTATTTTTGTTATATAAAAATGAATATATATAGATGTACATCATATTTTAATATATTATTGGCATCATTTTAAATAATATATTATATTATACGCAATAGGTATACATATTATGTTACTTTATACACACACTTTATACTTTAACTGTGTAGCAAAATATAAATAGCTCACCACTAAGTAACTCATCCTCGGAATCAGAAACGTCTCTTGGATCTTCATATCGGTCAATATTTATTAACGCTTTTCCCTTGTGTGTGAATACTTCATCATCATCACCCAATGAGAAAATAGATTTCTGTTTGTAAAAAACAAAAACAAAAAACATTTAAATTATGGATGAATATTTTTATATCATAATAATAGCATAATATTCTTTGATAATTTCCTGTTACCTTTTTATATTGTCTAGACTTTTCAACTGCAGCTCGACGAATTAATTTATCTTCTTCAGGCATATTTTTATTCTTTTCTCCAATACGCCGATCAATTAACATGTTACTCTTGTTTCTTACTTTGTACTCTTCTAAAAGTGTTTCTTTTCTCTAAAAATTCATTGATACACACAACATATTATATGTATGTAGTATATACATGTCATGTATGAATAGAAAATGGAAATTATATTGACTAATAATATATTAATAGAGATCAATTAAATCAATTATTATTATTATTCTTTTTTCATAAATACGATATTATTATTTAAAAAAAATAAAAAAAAATAAAAACATCTTGATGTACCTTCTCAGTCGCTTTTGCTCTTGAAACTCCAGGTAAACCCTTTTCATATTTAGCCAAACGACCCATTACATCATGTTTCCTTTTGTTAATTCGAATTTCAAAAGGATTTGACACTTCAGGTTCATTTGGTTGGTTTTTTACATTATCTTGTGATGCAGTCTGTGTATTTTGAAGACGTTGGACATTTTGAGGCTTCCGATAATTTTTATTCTTGCCAAATGATGATGATGATGATTTGCCTTTGTTGGAACCACCTCCACTAGCTGGATTAGATTTCCGAAATCTCTTTGATTTAGCCATTGTTAAGTTGATTCTAAAATAAAAATTGAGACAAAACAGTTAATTTATTTTATTTAAAGGAGTGATATAAGAAATAAAAATCACCGGAAGAAATATTTGAAATAATAAATGCCCAAATACAATATAAATACACATAAGCTTATATATAAGTACTTGTAGTAGTTAAATAAAGGAGTATATACATATGATATCTGAAATTCTTTACCTGATTGCTGAGCCAAGTTAATTATTGTTATTATTATGGTTCCAATCACAGTCTTTCTTTTAATTACATTTAAGTAAGTAAAATTGATCTCACGTAGCACGTGTGCCAATTTTTTGAAGTGTGTGTAACATTTACAAGGAAATCGTACATGCATCAAAAACAAGAATACGCAAATGTTTTTCATCTCACAAAATGCTCACACATCAAATGCATTTTATATTTTATATTATTATGTATTTCATTTTTTCCATGATTTAGTAAATTTTGCTATGTCTAAAGCTGAGGAGGTATTCTGTACCAATTTCTGGTTTCAATATGGATTTCCATTCTCAATGTATTTAATACGTAGTAGTCTGATTTGTTTGAGGTTTTTGAGTAAATATATTTCATGTCCATAAACTATGCCTCCTTTTTCAAACAATTTGATACGCAATTTAAAACTATATTATTGAAAATAATGTCTTTAGTCTTTAGATTTCTGTAATCATAATATAAAATGTTAGAATGAAAGTTTCAACTGCGTATTATCAGTTTTATTATTATTATTATGAAATACTTTACAAGCCTCCAGCAGTATAATATTATAGAAGAGATTATAGGTATAGCTAGTATAGGTAGTAGCTAATACTCTTGTAAGAGTAAGAGAACTGTTTTAGGAAATGCGTATTAAATATTAAAATTGCAATAACAAATTGCGAATTTAGAACTGGTAGACAAGCAAACAGCGTAAACGTAAATATATGTACAATGGGATGTGACAATATACACACATGTAATATGTAGACATATTATACGATAGTCGAAGTAGATTAAGCCACGTTACGCATTACTCTAACATTGAATTTCGGCAGTTTGACCTTGAACCCGTTCAGACGACGTACCATAGTGTTTTTTTTACTTGATACAAAAAATATCATACTTGTTCTTGTGTATGGCTCATCAATTACTTTGTTTTGCAAAACTTAATAAAATATATTATAATATTACATTGCGTAGTTATTTTATCTTTTGTAAATATGATAGCTAAACTATCACAATTGGTACATTTCATATTTCATAATGTATATTGTACATGTGTGCGTATATATATGCAGATTACTTTCAGCTCCTTCTTTACAACCATTTCTAGATAAATGATTGTAAAATTGGTTTCCTTGAGCAAAGTTTCTGAGTAATGTAGTACTTTTACAATCAATTTGAAACAATTTTATTGTGTTGTACTTTTTCTCCACATCAATTTACAATAATTTAGGAGTCTGGATACAAAATTCACATTCTATTCCCATTTCCCATTGGCATTGTTTTTCTGCATGCATAATATTATATAAAAGGAATTTAGACAGAATGAACAAGAAACTTTCTTGCTATCCTAAATTTATAGTTTTCATGTTCATAATAATATGTACCTTTAACTTATAATCCATAATATAATAGTAGTTTTTGACTGAGAAACATCGAGTTTTGAAAAATGAGAAGAAGAGCGAGTTTCTGGTTGGAGATTTGTGAAAAAGAAAAAATCGTACGATACCAATTATGTATAGTATGTATAGTATGGTTATTCAGTATCGTGCATATAATCAGTATAAAGTATACACACTAAAAGCGTCATGTGTTTCATGTTCTTTTTTATAACACGGCTCGTGTACAAAAGTTTTACTACAAAGTACGTAAAGGTAAATACAAACTCTCATAGTAAAAAACGCACATCGCACTTTTTACTTAGTGCCAACTGCCTACAGCCTACAATGTGTCCGCTGGTTTTGTTTCTTGAACTCAAATTTGAGCCTAGGCTAACATTTTGTTTTCATATGAATCAAGTAGAGAAATCCCACATTTCCAGAGATCCACACCATGTGATGCAATATCAAGAGTCAAGGGAAATATTACTTAATATTGTTACTGGATACATGATGTGTGTATGTAATGTGTATCATGTAAGTACAAGTACTGAATGTGTGGCTGATGAGCTCAATCAATCAATATACAAAATACACAGATGATGCAAATGAGGAATATTTTAGAATTGAAATCTAAAGCTACAGAATTATTATTATTATTATTATGAATAGGACTTTTGGTACATAATCATTCAAAATCCAGAATACAGAATACACGCGCTTTGGAGCGAACAAGATGCATAAAATATCATACATGAAGAGTTTTTATTTCAATATAGTGAATGAAGTGGTGAGTGTGTGTAGTGTGTAAATAGCGTGTAATGAAAAGGGCAATGAAATAATGTTCATGAAAGCCCACATTGCACATTGTATAACATTTTACACGTTGTATTATCATTGCGGAAACTTGGTTTGAGCACTCTCATTGGCCATAGAAATATGAGGAGATCACTCACTCTGACTCTGCCTGATGCCTCATTCTCCTTCTACCACTCCAAATGCTTGTACCTACTCTCAACTCTCACACTCCAGTCCACACACTCATTTCATGCCAAAATCCTAGCATTGCCATACTCACATGTAATATCTACATCAAGTATGCTTCATGCTAAACAACCTTCATCTTTATTCAACATTCAACACTAAATTTGCAACTCTTTTTCGCTGGTTTCGAATGGTTCGCAATTCGCAATGCATTTCCAATTTCTTAGCCACTTGTATTTTCTATTTTCTATTATGTACTTTCCTTTTTATATTTTTCTTTGTTGCCCTTTCCTTATGCACACATGATTTATGCTACATTTTAATTATTATTATTATTATTATTGATCACACTATACTGCATAAAATACCTCAATTTGTTTAAAACTTGCTTCATATCAGCAAAATTAATTTGTGCTTTGTGCACTGTGCACACTGTTTGATGGGGGTATTTCCCCATCAAAAATTGAAAAATTATGTATAATGTATACCATACATGTACCATAATGTCTTTTGAATTCTAAGAGCTTTTTCCTCTTTTGTCTTTGTTTTTTGTTTTGTTGATGTTCTTTTCAAGTTGAGTTGGAGGTTAGAGAGAGAGAGAGTTTTAAAAAGGATTCTTGCTAACGCTTATTTATTATTATCCCAATTCCAGTTTCTAGTTCTGTCACTTATTGGTATTTTTAGTCATTTAGACAAATCTAGTGGTTCACTCAGCTCTTTTTGTATGCATGTGTTATTTATTCGCTTTAAAAAACTAACGATTTTTGACTTTTTCTTCCAAATATATTATATATAATATTATAATATGTAATACATGTATATAAAAAACTACGAGCATTCATTCCAGTTTTTTTTAGATTTTTTGTAGAACAGGGAAAATGTTTCATGGAAATAAAATGTAAAGATGAGGAAAAAAAAACATGATAAAAAGTGATATCATAAAAAATAATAAATAATAATGGTAAACGAAATACATGATTATTGTTTTAGAAAAAGAGGTGAAACACGTGAAGGTTGTGTGAAGGAATAGAAAATAAGTAGAATGTGCAATAGAAGGGGGAAAAGATGCAACTGCTGTATAAGTAAGTACAATGCGCTTTTTGCTCTCTCTCTCTGCTTCTCTCGCTTATGCTGCATTATGCTTCATGTCTAAATAAAGAATAGTTAGAAGAAGGATTTGGAATTTTGAAACAAGTGGGCAGGGATTGAGTATTGAATATAATATTATTATTATTATTATAACAAAGTAATAACTTAAAAAAAGTGTACATTCGACAATCATGTGGAAAATCATGAGAAGCTCACATGGAAGCTCAACTGAATAAATGGTGATGCAGTGGATATTCTGCATGTCCATAATATATCTTCGCTGTGCTTAGTGCTTATAGTATTTGCATTTTTTACGTATTCGCGTGTGTGTAGTGCTAAAACACATGGGATATCGCGTCGTTGTTTTTTCTCTCTCTCTGTGCCGTGCCGTACCCAACTCAAAACTCAAGTCCTTAGGTATTTTTTATTATTCTACTTGACTCGTATCATGAACCATCAAAACATACTCTAAGCACACTCCAGCTCCAAAAGTGTAAAATATATTTTCATCTGTATAAGCATAATACCACTTATATTTACCCCGATCTAAATTCTAAACCAATTCAAATCAGCCAGTTCTCTCTCTAACTAATCACTCATCACTTTCAGCTCCTTTTTTGACGGCTCACATTGACAGATCATCTGGTTCAGGATTTTTATGTGAGTGACTACAGAAGAGTATAATATATTGTATTGTAACAGATGGGCAACTCTGGATTTTTCGTTGCTCCTTGAGTTTTATCAAATTCTCCATCAACATCAAAAGCTGTAATAGTATTATCAATTCATTCCTCTGACATTATCACTTTTCCCAGTGTAAAGTGTAATGGACTAAAATCAGTGCATAAATTGAATACGGATATTAGTGAAACTCCCCAGTCTTTTTGTGCACTTCTCATCCAATCCTTTGATTTACACTGCCACTGACAACTGGAGCTCCTTTATGTCCTTCATTGAATGTGACATGTGAACAGTGCTTGTGCTTATAAAACAAACTCGAATTTCGGAAAAAATACCTTCTAAACACTTGACAAAGTTACCATTTAGAATTTAGAATGTGGGGGAAAACGATGCAAAGTCTTTTGCCTGTAGCAAAACAGTCATTCAGATTCCTCAACTCTTCAAATCTCACTTCCACACATCAAAAAGTCAGTATTTTTTTTACTATGTTTTCTTTCTTTTTACTATGTTACCCAGTGCGGAGATTGAAATGTACATATTTATAAATATAATATTTTCTATGAAATTAGAATATTCCAACAATGAAAGAATATTTTTGATGCTTTCAGTTGTATGTAGCCTTTTTATCGAATAATGTGAGATTCCTCAGCTCACAAAGATTTACCAAGAACATGGAGTTAATTAGCAACACACCAAGAAAGTTATTGAATTCATCATCTTTAAAGGACCAACAGCCTAATAGCAGCAGTACAGAAAATGGGGATTCTCATCTCAAGTTTGCTATAGAAAGACACTCGCCCTCCGTCTACTCTAGACTTTCTGGAGAAAATGAACAACCTCCACTTGTCGTCATCATGAGCTGGTTAATGGCAAAAAGGAAACATATCATGAAGGTGAGTATTTCAATATTACAAAAAAGTTAAATTGCCAAGCTCAATGATAATTATTAGCTGAAATGATAAATAATGTTAAGCATTTTCAAATCATGACCCATGTGTAATGTGTAATGTGTACTCATGTATACTCAATCCTTTTTTTTGCTCTTTTTTTTTTACTGTACTTACCTAAAATTTGAAACTTTTCAGTACGCACAATTTTATCTGGATCAAGGTTTTGATGTTCTGTCCGTCAGTTGTACTCCACTTCAACTTCTGTTCCCGGTCAAAGGGGGCCAAGTATGTACACTAATTACGTCATAAATAATATATTAATTTTATCTAATATTCTTTTTATGAACTCTATAATTCTTTATTAAAGTTGACTTCCATATTGATTTGTTTTTCCTAAAACCTTTTTGTTGGTGTTGGCA
This sequence comes from Sminthurinus elegans, assembly GCA_034698325.1. NCBI lineage: Eukaryota > Metazoa > Arthropoda > Collembola > Symphypleona > Katiannidae > Sminthurinus > Sminthurinus elegans. The sequence continues at coordinate 2,466 of JAQGBI010000030.1, read as the reverse complement.
GGTTGTTGCAAGAGATCTCCTCACTTTCCTCTCCCACAATCCTCAGTATACTAACACGATGCTTCATGGATTCTCCATTAGGTATAATAATAAACATTTCATGATCCCTGGATACAGTTGATATTTTGATATTACTATAATTTTATTACTTATTACTTATTACCAATCAAAGTTTGGGCATGTCAATTTTCAAAAGCTTTGACATTAAATCTAACATTGATTTGTCCTTTTGTTGTCGTTGACAGTGGATTCGTATGGTCTCAAACTCAAATTTATATGAGTGAAGATCTTGAGAAATATCAACCAGTTTTGGATAATATTGTTGGTCAAATTTGGGATAGTCCAGTTGATGTTGAGGGGATTTCACAGGTACGGATTTTGCACATTTTCCGTTTTGAAATACTTTTATTATGTTGTAATTTGTTATTCATATAAAGGCATTATTTTTTAAAAAACATGTACAAGAGAGTATTTAAAGGGTATTTAAATAAAGTATTTTGTGTTTTTAAATACAATAATTCGTAATTTGTAGGGAATGGGAACTGCCATGTTTCCAAATAACTGGCTCCTCAAGAACTCACTCGAAGGTTATGTTAGGTAAGCATGATTAAAGCTCTCTCTGTCTAGGTGTTGTGCCATAATAATAATAATAATAATAATCCTTATCTAGTTGTTTCACTTTCAATTGACCAAGATTCTTCTGGACTCATATCATTACGACACAAGTATGATATTTTTACTAATAAAAACGTTCTATGAATTTCTTTTAGATTTCACGTGAATTTTTTTCAAGAAGCCGCAACTCAGCATTACTTACAGTCGAGTATTATGTATCACAATACAATAGTCAAAGCTCCTGCTCTCTTTTTCTGTTCCGAGGATGATCCAGTTGCTTTTCATTATATCGTCGAAAGGGCTGCAGACCGTTGGGAAAGGAAGGGAATCAAAGTGAGCCAGTTTTTATGCAACTTTATAATTTATTATATAAAATAATATAATAATATAAATGTGATTATTTCTCAAAGTAACATGGATTTCTTTTTTAATTTTGACACAGGTGTACATGAAAAGTTGGAAGAAATCTCCACACGTTAGTCACATGTGGAAACACCCAGAAGAATACAAAGAAGAAATGAAAGGTACGTCTCTCTCATTTCCGATTCCCCCTTAAATAATAATTAAGCACTATTTTCAGTTTTCAGTAGATATTTCATGGTTTCGTTTTACGTTTTATATCATTATTTGCTACACTGATGACTACTGTGATTAAAATGAGTAATATATTATGTTGTCTCTCAATTTTAAATTTCAGCATTTTTAGACAAAGTTGGGCTTTTGAAACATCCTGAACTTTTCAAGACTGCTGCTAGAAATTAGTTATGTCATATTTAATAGTAAAATATGATCATCAATCCCGTACGATAATAAATAATATATAATAATAACTATTTCAATACCTATATCTAATATTACGTTTGAAGTACCTTTTTTCTCCACTTTTGTCATCACTGAGAGAATAATAGTTATATTGATAATTGATATATAAATGCTACCTAATCCATCTATATTATATTATGTATTATATAATCATTCCGAATCAAAACGTGTGGATACATCGCTAATTTTATGTGTATACGTGTAATATATCGAATGTACCTATAATATAATACCATTTTTCTATATTATATTAGAATATTATTGTACAGTAAAGAAAATATTTTTACATTTTTCAAAGTGCTTTCTCTTATTTATTTATTTCACGTTTCATAATATTATGACATAAATTGTAATGTATCTAGATTAGTATGACATGTGTACATATTACATAATATGTACACTAAACTACGATCGTTTTAAATTTTCATCATGCACCTCACACCTCACACATATATATATATTGCATCTTATTTTAAACAAGAAGAGCCCGTGGTTGTTCCAACCACTCAAGAAATCATAATTAGTAAAAGAACTATTATAAAGTTTTAAGAGAAACTCAGAATTTGTGTTTTAAATGCATACCAATCGATTCAAAATTCAGTATAGTGCTAAACAGCTGGTTTTTAGGAAGTTTTGAAAGCCCAATTGCTTCAAAATTTTCAAAATGACCTTTGGTTTTAATTTTCAGTAGCGTGTCTCAAAATTAAATTAATAATGACGATCTGTAAGTTTACATTTTATTCCTATTTTAGTTTCCCCACAACCCGATATCATGTTTTAGTCTATACCCTTTATAATAATTTTACATCTACTCAAAGCCCGTTGATTATATTTGGAAACAGGTATACTTAATCGACCCCCTTTATAATATAAAATAAAAGTTTAAACTGCAACAGAATATCATCTACACTGACTATGTATAATAATAAAGAATACCCCTGTACTAAACTTGACTCCATAAATTATTGTGCGTAGTGTACTTTTTTATTGAAGTGCACTACTGTACCCAAAAAAAGTACCCATATTTGA
>JAQGBI010000029.1:0-45122 GCA_034698325.1 Sminthurinus elegans | reverse complement strand
CTTAGCCAGAGTAATAGCCATTTCTCTTAGCCAGAGTAATAGCCATTCCTCTTAGCCAGAGTAATAGCCATTCCTCTAGCGTTACTCCGACCTACTTACCACCGGATACGGATTTTATTAGAGGGGTGGATAATGTATTCAAAAATTATGAAGTATTATATTATTATGATGTAAAAAAACTTACTAAAGTATCACATTTCCCTTCAATTTCGTTTGAACTAAATTTTAAACTTCGAAGTTGAAAACAAACTTCACTAATGGATGTTAAAGATTCAATTAGTTTCTTTTGATCTTCAAGTTTACATGATATGCCTTTTTGAGGAGGTTCTCGACGAGATAATTCATTAAAACGAGCAGGATCTTGTAAAACTTTTTGTAATGCTGGGACAACTTTAGCCTCCATTGTATTAATCATTTCATCTGTTTGAACACACGCAGCCATTTTAATATAGCATATTTTTCGTAAGCAAATATTATCTTTGTTAACAAAATAAAATGTTAGAATTGTTATAAAAAAAAATCTCAATCTAATACCTAACTGTGTAGTTCCTTTTTTCATTTCATCTTCAATCTCTGCTTCTTGTAGTTGTGCAAAGGTTTTACTCCACTCATTTAATGCTTTTATTCCTTTTACAACTTGTTGTATGATTTCAGGAACTTCTACATCTTTTAAACCAAAATCATCTTCATTATTTACAACTCCAACACCCTGTTCCCCATCCTTTCCTGCATACACTGGATATATTTGATAATCAAAAAAGAATAAAAAGAAAATTAGAGTTAGAAAAATTAACCTCTCATATTATATCTTAGAGTACATCAAATGCAATAATATTATATTATTATATACTTTTACCAAGTTTTTAATAATGATTATAATATTAGATTTAAAAACAAAAAGTAGTAATATTATTATAGTAAGTAGTAAGTATACCTGCATATGAGTCACTTTCAAGCTCAAATTGACTTTGTAAATTTTTAGCAATTCCACTCTCATGAGGTTTTATTCTTCGTTTTGGTTCCTCAATATAATCTTCATTCAGGTCATCAGAACAAATGAGTGACATGAGTACATCCGATTCATCTTCTGTTCCTTCATGCTTGTCCAGTAATTCTAATTTCTCTTTAAAATTTAAACTATTAACCTCAAAACGATTGACATGAGATTTTAAGGCCGGAGATATAGTTGAGGAGATTTCTGTTTTATTATTTGCCGGTCGATTCGGTGTTTTCCCTGTTCTAGGTTTAATTGTAACTCTTGAAGACATTTTTAATCAAGGTATATTATACTTCTTGGCTAATTCGCTAACTAACTAAAACTTTTATTTTATTTTTATAAAAACTCTCTGTGTTTACATTTTTTACACACATGTGTTTTTTGAAGTTTTCAACTGCCATAAACTTTTTTTCATCCAATCCTTGCTGCTTGCCGGTGCCGGTTTGACGGCATGTGTTGAGTGTGTTGAATAGTGCAACTAGTGAACTTTTAATTTCAATTAAAAATAATTTTCTTTGTGAATATATATAGTGATAACAAGGTTTAGAAATGGCTGAAAAATCAATTAGAGATGTTTTTGCTGAATATCAAAATTTTATTCTAGCAGAAACTGACATCCGAGAGGTACTTAAAAAATTAAACATATATCATATATTATAGCTAAAACCTAAAACACAATTTTTGAACATTATAAATCATAAATGCGGAATGTGTATAATTTGACATCAAGTAATATTATATTTTATTATCCCGTTTTAGAAAATTAGAGAAACTACAAGAGAAATAGAAAAATATACGAAACCGATTCTTGCTTCACTACAAAGAATTCATCAAGACACATCACAAGAAAACTGTAAGTATATATATTATGGACATAATATTATTATTATTTGATTATAAAATGTCAAAGGATACACTGATATAATAATGTAGGTTTATATTATTATAGTAAACATAATACATAATATAATACAAAATGAATACTAATTTATTTTTTCTTTCACATACAGTGAAAGCTATTGCAGATGAATGTCGGCTATCATTACAAGAAAATATAAAACCACTGTTTATTGAATTGAATCAAAAGGTCCCAGTCGGAGGCTATTACCAATTTCATGATACATGGAAGTTTTTAACCACAAGATTAAGTTTTTCGATTGCCTTAATTGTAAGTCCCTTTTTTTCTCTGTAAAATTCTTAATACTTATCATGAATTAGAAAGTATATGAAATGACTAACTTTCCTTTGCCGTGAAATAATAAGCTGACTGTTTTTGGTTTTTTTTTCTCCTATTTTAGCATTATCTTGAGAATGAGACTGTTGCTACTCGTGAATTTATTGCTGAAGTTTTAGGATGTAAGTTGGGACCATAATAATACAGATGTTTACTGTTACACAACTACTATTATTTTATATATGTTCTTTTATTTATGTGAGATTCGCACAGTTATATAATATATTATTATTATGAAAATAATAATATACATTTTACTCTAATATATTTTTGTTTTTTTAGTGTCTACTAATCTACGAGATGAACATCTTTTCCTCGACTTGGACGACTATTTACAAGGTTTACTACAAATGGCTTCTGAACTTTCACGTTTTACAGTGAATTGTGTTACTAAAGGAGATGTAAGACGTCCACGCAAAATTTTCAAGACCATGTCAGAATTACAACAGGGTTTTTCAGAATTGAATTTGAAAAATGATCACCTACGTAGGATGTTTGATTCCCTTAAATATGATATTAAAAGAGTTGAACAAGTTATTTATGATTTGACAATCCGAGGTATGGATGCTCCTGAACAAACTCCAAAAGAAGAAGAAGAAGAAAAATCTGCAACTACTAATACTACTAATCCTGACACTAAAGACGAAGTGACTGAATCGACATGAAAAAGGACTTCCAAAAGTAAACCCATATTTTTCTTAGCCTTTTTTTTTATAGTGGATTAATTTTCATGAATCATGATTTTAGTGCATAGTTAGGTTGTTTGTATAATGTATCACAGAAACTCAAAAAATGTTATCAATCTATTGTCATTTTTGCTTCTTCAAAATACACCTCATTTTTTCCGATATATATGCAAAAATCGTTAATTACTAAAAGTGACTTGTAATAATATCACTTTTTCAATGCAGCATAATATACTAGAATATAAGTAAGATTTATTTTGATAAAAAGAAAGTGCATTGTACTCAGATTTGAAGACTTATATTCTATATATTCTAAATAATAATAATAATAACTATTCAGTTAGTTAATTATTTGAAATTTATTTTTGGCGTAAATTATATATCAATTTTTGTACTCATATAAAACTGTATTATAAATACATTCAATATTTCTGTATTTCAGTTTTAAGTACAATCCATATTTTTTTGTCATTGATAAGTTAGTTAATAATTATCAATATCATGGTAAAAATACAATTTATATATATTTATATAAAATACACACAATTTTATATTCTAATATTGTAGGGTGCATAATATATATTACTATAATATATTATATGTATATTATACGTATAAAATAGCTGTGCGACAAAGATATTGGACATAGAACAAGTACTGTACACAACAACTCCTATACGAATATTTTTATAATAATTTAATAACCATTTATTTATTAAATCAAATACTTTGTAAAAGGTACCATATGAGTCATTACATTTTATTTGCATGTATACATAATATATTACTATTCAGACAGACTATATATTTTGTGTACATGACATGCAAAGTACATTTTTGTACTTATCTCAAGTAAATATATATTATAACTATTTAACGTTTAACGAGTTGTATAATATATGATGTATTTTAAAATTTTAAATGTCAAATTTCATAAACAACTATCAATATAATCATAATAAATAATAAATAATAATAACAATAATGATTATTATTATTACTGTTTTTGCTAATACTTTTAATTGTAATATCAATTTTTAATTACGTTTCATGACAAAATACTTTGTTGTATTAAACACAATGGAGTATGGGTCTCAACTTTTTAACAAAAAAAACAAAAAAAACGAGAACAATATAATATATATAAGTACCTAGTATATTACGTTACAAAAGTTCAGGACTACATTATTTCAGATCATAAAAAATAAAGAATTAAAAGTCTTAAAATCGGCATATAATAGGTTCTCACAGATAATTATGTAGAATATATATAAAGAGATTACAGATATGTGTCTAATCTATATTGTATTATATATAGATTTTTTCAGATTCTTTTAAAGTTCTAATGTATAATTTATTATACATGTTATCTTCTCTCGTCTAAAGTACTATTATATATATAACTAATTTTGATTTGAGTATTTTAAAGTTTGTGTTTACATGTTTAAAACATTTTGAGATTATGTTATTATATTTCCAGTAACTTTTAACAAAGTAACCATTTTTCTTCATTTAGAAACTTTCAGTGCATATATATGTATATTATTATAATATGTTTTTATACAATTATTATTACTTAATTTGTGTACATGTATGTATATATGTAAATACCTATAATATTACTTTCCATTTTTCATCCTGGACTTTTCCAATCTGATCCAAAACCACAATCTGAATCCGAGTCTGTTTGACTTTCTTTTATAGTAGTTGTTGTGGAATTTTCATTAAACTGCGCACCACTCCGTCGATTTTTTCTTTTCCCAGTACTACTTTTAATTGGATTTGAAGGCGGGGGCATTATTTGTTTATCTCTATCTACAGTCTACAGATTCATATTATTTAAGAATACAAACAAACAAACAAAACTTTATTAATACAATTCATTTTGTATATAAATATGATATTAGGGAGATGTATAGCATTTTTTATGAAACGTTTTTATATTATATTGAAATTCCGTACAACTAGAATATATATTGAAAAACAACTTACATCACCATTTTCAATATTATCTGCAGAACCATAAGTTTTATGAAGAATCCTTTCTATACTTGTAGCCGAAGTAGATTTTCCAAAATAATTATTGAATGCTTCTGTTGTCTTCTTAACACGTACATTTAAAGAACCGATCCTGAGGAATGAATTTGAATCCCTTTCTCTTTGTTCTCTTTGTTCAGTTGATCGACGTTTGTCTTTAAGCTCTATTTTATTTTACAAACATTATATTTTAGATTAATCATTATTTTTAAGCATAAATTATAAAATACATGTTACATAATATTATTATTATGTTTAATAGTTTTTCTTGTTACTGCAATCGACGTGCACACACACATAAACACATATGCAACAAAAACAATATAGTTATTATTATATTATTATGTATTAAATTATCATCATTAGACAATAAACTTTTTTTGTACTATCAAACAAAGACATTATCATAAAAAGAACATGAAACGGACTTTGAAAACGTAGCACAGCAAAATTCTCTTTTGAAGGAGCTTTTATAACATTCCCATCCGTATAATATAAGGAAATAATGTATATAAATAGTACACTGTGCACATATTTTGTAAATAAAAAAACACGGAAAAGGAATTAGAAACGAAAAGTGAAAGTACTAGTATTTGGGGGAAAAAACTGGAACAAAAGGCAAATGTGTAGAAACTGTGTAGCATTTATAGCATTCTAAAAAAAAAATTGGCAATAATTATTAATTAGTGTACAATAGCTTTTATATTTAACACAAAAGAAATGCTTTCAAAAGCATTTTGTATCAGCAAACACAAGAAAAGATAGCTAAAACAAGAAATTAAAAGTAATTAAATTATGATTATTGGCCTCTATTAGTTTCTCTTGGTTATTTTGTTTTTAGTAGTAGTATATAATATATTTTAAAATTCGTAATTTCCAAAGGAAGGTATAATATTCTTTCCCCTCCCTTTTATTTACTCAACTTGGTTAAAACAAAAAGTTAAGAGGTTAATAATTCTCAACGAAGTGCATTCACAATTCAATGCATGGATTAAGAAACAAGAAATAACCTATAATATTATAAAAACACATGAATGTTATTTTATTCCCACATGCACCCTTTTTAAGATTAATTAGTATAATATATTTATCCTGACATAAATCTCCCCACACACATACTATTATTATTAATAATTATTATACATCTATATATAATATTCTACAAAAAAACGAAAAACATACACCAATTATTGAAAAATCCAAACCCAAAACTTATTAGATATTATACTGATATTATACATCCTTTAGTTTTAGGATTTCTTACCAATTGAGAAGGTTTACTTGAAGCTTGTTTGTATGTTGAGCAATTAACCATCACCGAGATAGTTCACCTCTCCATATATAGGCTTGATTTTTTTAAGTACATTCAAATTCTACGAGACTTTTGGTATTTCAGAAGCATTGTATAATATATAATATATAGTATGTATTATGTATATGTTTATATAGAATAAAAAATACTACTGCTAATAATAATTATTATTATTGATTATGCAAAATTAGAACAAAGGATAGTACTACCTGTCACGTATTTCATTTTTTAAGACTTGATTTTACATTGTGCTTAAATAGGTACGATAAAACTAAATCCACTGCGTGTAGTATAAACAATATATAAAATATGTATATAGTATGTTACAGCACCAGTCTAAGATATTATACAAGAGCGTATAAACTGTAAATTATATAATAATATATAGTAATAGTCTACTCTACTGTAAAATCATGTATTGCTTGTTGGTTCTTTTTGTTTTCTTTGGACTTCCGAATTTCTTTCTTAAATAGTTGAACTAGCTGTTTTTTTTTGCGGGAGGGGGGAGTAAAAACTTGGTAATTAACTTTGACATTTGATATGATGATGAAATTCTTTTCATTCTATTCTCGTTGCTGCTTTAATTTCACTCGGCCGACAAAATCTAATTGTATTAATCAATAATGAACAACCATAAGAAAAATCCAAATTTAAAAACCATCAGAAATAAAAAAAGTAATTGTTAGAATCCCCAATACGAATTATTCTATGATATATATATATACGAAAGGCATTTTACTTTTTATCACAAAACCATATAGCTTGACATAAGATATAAGATAACCCATGAAAATAAATTCTTAATCGGAGATTCAAAATACCTATAATATTATGGAAAAATAGCAATACCTGGTTAGTAAAAATGTAAATATTAGCTCCAAATCATACAACAAAACAATTAGAAGAGAAACATGCTATTCCCTATCAGTTTGTTCCTTGAAATTAGTTGTATGTATGTGTATATATATACTATGTTAAACAAATCTTTGTTTCATCTATAGATTCCAAATATTAAGATTCACAATTTAGAGAAAAAAGTTTTCCACGTATTAAATGTTTCACGTAGACCGAATAGGAATTAAAAAAATTGCATGCAAAGTTGTTAAACGGTTTATTTTTGCAATTCTGGAAGTTTATGTATACCTGCAGAACATTATTATGTACATAATATGACATGTAATATAGGAATATATATTTTTTAGACTAGACAGGCTACATTACGGTAAAGTTGAAACTATATAATAAAATATACATTAAAGTTTTACCTTTTCTACCGCTTTTTATAGAATAAACCAAACTAAAAACTACTTTAAACGCTGTAATTGAAGTAAAATTTAAGAAGGATACTATAATAGCTGCAATCATTTACAGTTTTTATACTTTCAAGATATTTTGCCTACAATGATTATACATTGATTAATACAACTTGATACTTATAAATACAAAATGTATAATATATATATTATTATGTAAAATATTTTTGAACTTGTTTTTGAGTATTTACAAGTAAAAAATGGCTAACATTCTAATTTCGTTAAAAGATATTCTTCGTTCTAAAAGTGTCTCAAAAGGGTGCTATTTAAGATTTAAGTATATTATGTAAATATTGAATCAAAATGTAATGTTTACAAGCATGACATAATATGAATTACACTATAAATTTTAAATATATCTAATATGCGTTCAAATTTCTGAATAAGAATATATTATACGACCCCCATCACCCCGTCAATTTAAAAAATCCGTAGAAAAATGTTCATGCGTTCATAAATATTACTAGACACTACAAAAATGGTACAATAGAATATATTATTCTATTGTACTACATTATGTGATATTTTATGTACAAAAGGAATGTTTCATATTTTCTTTTATAGAAGTCTACTAATAAGGTATAAGGCAAATAGTTATATATATCACAGAAGAATATTTTGAAGATAAAAGATATTACTTATAGTTGTCAAAAAAATTTAAAAAAAAAAAAAAAACATTAAAAACAGATAGATTTAAGTACAATTTAAATCCACACACTACTGCAAGAAGTATTTGTACTATTTACAACAGTAAAAGGTATATACAAACATATATATTATATTATACCATTTACATATATATGTATAATATATAATATAGCATAAGTATAACAAAGATCAAAAGTGTATAATATAGAAGAATCTTATTTTACCTATTTCTATCAACAGTATAATATTATACAAAAGAAAAGCACACGAAAACTTGTAGGTCTTTTGAAAAATATAAAATATTACTAAAAGTGTTTATAATTTACAGTATAATAAATGTAATATATTTTGTATCAGACATAGACAGATAAGTAGAAGTTAGTCATAGGAAGAATGAGAGGTTTTAAGTAGTAAATGTATGGATATTTAGAAAGGTACGAAAATAAAACATGAAAAAGTCATTATATATTATTATGTGACTATATAGTATTATGCACATATTATATTATATATAGTCACACCCCTACTTTTGACTACTATTAGGTTTGGAATGTCCATTCTTCACAAATTTCTTGACACTTTGTCTAAAACTTCGTCTCATATCTCCTACATTTTTAAAAGGGCTAAATGGTTTACCAGAGTTTCCTTCATTCATACTACCCGAATAACTCAAATTTGATCCAGTTTCTGAAGACAGTGAGGAAGAGGAAGGGAAACGGGAACTTTTCAAGGCATTAGCATTACTTGGACGGCGATGAAGGAATGACGTGAGAGTTACAGGAGAATTATAAGGACGAGCCTTATCTTTAGAATCAGGGTTAAGGGAAAATGCACTAGGGGAAGCAGGAACAGACGCAGATTGAAACTGTGACGATGAAAACCCTGAACCGAGAGCATTTGAATTATTATTATTATTATTAGTATTACAAGTAGGTAAAGATACAACAGAGTGAGGAAGCTCAGAATTAGAATTTGTGGAGAAAGTACGACTTAAACGTATGCCTGAAACTGAAGAAGCACTGGTAATGCGATCACGAACAAATTTAGTTTTCACTGACTCACTTTTAAATGTATCACTCGAAAGCGTAGAATCCTGTCTAACAAGGTACTGCATCGGTTTTTTTCCACTATGGTCCCGTATATTTACATCTGCATCTGTTGTAGCACAAGGTTAAAAAAAAAATCTTTATTTAATATTTAATATATTCAATATTAGTCTATAATATTTTATAGTCAATTTTCCCCCTGATTTCTCTCTCTTCATGTCCGTGTGTATATTTGAATACTTACTATAAACTCTGGATAAAATATCATATACATCTTGACGACTAAATTGTGCAGCGAGGTGAAGTGGTGTATAACCTCCGTTCGATTTAGCATTGACATTAGATTTATATGTTCCAGCTAATAATTTGATTAATTCTGTATTTCCATGTTTACTAGCCCAGTGCAAAGCAGTATACTGCAAGAATAATAATAATAATTAGTATTACAATTTTAATTCATTTGATCAAACATACTATAACAATGGATATATTTTGAATATCAAAGAAAAAACAATGGTGACATTTAAACAACGACTTACCCCCTGTATTAGTCATTCAAATGTAAACAAAGTATTCATATATAGTTTAGATCAGGAACATAACAAACAAAAATATATGCATTTTAAAATTCATATTATGTATAATATAATTATATTATCTATATTCATATTGAAAGTTGTTGAATTAAAATTGAATATTTTCCGCGTTTTGCAAGTTGTTGTTGTTTTTTTTAACATATTAGTGCTCAAACAAATGTCACTTACATTAATATCTTTACGTTTTACTATGCCTGGGTTCTCTTGAGCCATTTTATTTAAAAAGTGGTAATCACATTCAGCTGCTTTCAGTATCCACTCTTTATCACGAGGTTGCATTGAACTAAATCCGTATCCAAACTGAAAAAAATGTTGAGAGACATATATATACGTGTATAATAATAAAGTGTACCAGTTTTTTTATTTGCGTTTTCAGTGCTCAATCGTGTAGTATTGAATACTTTTCATAGAAATTCATAGAAAAGTATATATATTTGCATAGTAAATTAAAATACTATGTAACTGAATATATTATAATACTATAATAGTATTATATTATTGAATAACTAATAGTTTAACATGCATATAATATTATGCATATATATATGTTCATGTTTCATGTAAAAATATTTTTACATGAGTTGTCAAAATCTCACAGAAATACCACATGTTTACAATTTTCATTGCTGTGGTTTTCTTTGACTTTCCTTTCATTTACATGTAAAAAATTCTGACATTCTTGTCTTGTTTACTTTTGCTATATATTTCAAAGTATTATGTAAATTTATACGAACATCTCTAAAAAATTTCAATAAAAATATCGGGTTTTCTAGAAATATAAGTATATAGCACTCTATATTATATAAAAATTAAAAACAAAAACTTTCTTGTCTTACCGACGATAATGAAGCAGAATCATAATCCACAGAATCATGCTGAAATATAATTAAAAAATAAAATCAATTTATTATTAAATACATGTCAATTTGTATTATATTTGGTATATTTATATGAAATACAATTCAGATTATATTACATTACTGGTTGGCATTTTGATTAAAATAAAAATATTCTACTCTGCGGTGTTCAGTTTTATACTGTGTTTTTAATCAGTTTGATGTATCACACAATTCAACGTTGGAACAGTACTGTATGTGTACAGTGAAACTAAAAACCTACAGCTTCTTAATTTTAAACTACCTCTAAACGAATGATAACTACAATAACACTTATTATTATTAATACAAAACACTCTCGTGTGTTTCAATCAGTATAATACACAAATATATAGCACATTGCACACTATTCATTATGCAAGCACTATGCGCAGAATTTGACAGTTGGTATGTCACTCACTCAATGTACCAGTACATAGTATGTATACTAATAATGTTTGTATTAATTCTAAGTAATTGACATAATTTATAGATGTCTATCCTACTTAAATACAATTACGGGTGGATACTTCAACTGTGCGTATTAAAACTCTATATATCGAATAGTATGTGAAGCAGAGAAAAAACACCGAATGAATGAACTGTAATAGAGGAAAAAAATATTGTGTGTATACTGTATACTGTATTGTATATACATGTATATAACAAAACGAGTCTTCTTCTTATTCCTTCCGTCCAGTAGTGTGTAGTGTAATAGGATTGGAATTCCATAATCTTATGTTTTATTATTCTTTTGATTATTATTCAGTCAATCTAACTTTTAACCAACCGGCAAGACAGTTGAATATATAATTAATGCATAAAGCATCCCATGTGGGTAAAAAAAAGTTGAAAAATCTTCAACATGTTCACAATATGATATAGGTACCATACGTATACTGCAAGCTATATAATTGTATAATATATTTTATCCTACTACTAATACTACTACTCAAACGTGAGTAACACATCAAAAACGTTTTCAAAACAAAAGGCAGAAAAAAATATATGAAAAAAAAAACGAGAAACAACTTGAAAATGTCATGAAATCAAATTCAATGTAGTGTCAAAACCTCTTTCTCTTCAACTACTACAAAGAAAAAGCTTATGAAAAAACAAGTAATACAACTCATTATATCATTTGTACTTGCAATTAGGATAATAAATTACAAGGAAATTATCCATAAAGAATGCGAGAAAATACTTAAATTCACACAGAAATTCCAACTACCCGTAAATCTGTACGTTGTACGTACAATCTATTATGAAGCAAAAAATCAGTCATGTACTGTATGTACCATTTTGTGCTAAATTAAAAGTGTATAAAATTAAAAATTTCTGAAAATACATGTAAACGTTAAAGAGTAAAAAGATATATAGGAAATGTGTATTGTAAACGAACGTGTAAAATCTATAAACACTCGATAAATTAATGAAAAATTTCTCAGTTTGCCAAGATTTTGTTTTATAATTGAATGGAATGTGTGTATGATAATAATTAATAATAGTAAAGTAAAAGTATCTGAATTCTTTACATCTTATTATACAAAGATACAACTAAATTATTATTATTTTGGAATCCATAATATTATATATTATATAGTTTGGATAAAATCAAGAAATGCTTACGTTTCAAAGTAATAAGTAAAAAAAAAAAAAGTAACACTGCTTACCTTACTGGCAACCTCTCTACGGTTTCTGGGTGCAGAAGGCATTTTGTTTGCTCCACTAGCTGTCAACTCACTCTCAGATGCAATGCGATTAAATTTTTGTAAACGCTCTTTCACACTGATTTTCTGCTCCACTTCAAAACTATTCCCATTGAAATTACATGTGTCCCCTCCATCAATAGGATCAGTAGAATTATAATTAACACTTCCCATCGTATTTACATTTTCTTTTTCATTATTATCACTCTCCTTTTCTACCACTGAACCACCAACATTGGAATTGTGTATCTGTGAACTTTGACTTGAAACATCATCATCATCATTACTATTTACAACAGATCCCCTAGTCGCTCCCATACTATTACGTCGTTCTGTCATTATGCCACCTCTATTTGGATCATCCATTGATTTTGTCGACATTGATCGTTCAAACTGTCTTTTTGATCTAGGAGGTATAGCAGGTGGAACTTGAGTAGGTACTAAAGACGGATTTGAACTACTGGAATGAAGATTGGTATGAGTATTGTCAAAGTATTTTCCAGAATTTTCGTATTGAAGTGGAGATGTTAAACTTCCAGACACTATAAAAATGGAAAAAATTATGTAAGTGCAATATTATAACAAAATGCATAAATAAATTATAGACCTGTACCATATCCCATTGAATTCTAGATAAATACATATTTTTATACACACTTCCTTTCACCATTTAAATAATTTTATCAACTAAAAATGCTTAATTCTTTGATTTGTTATAACTTCTTATGTACTTACTATATACATAATAATAATAATATAAAAAATTTACAATTTTATACATTCTCTCATGCATATAAAAACTGTAGTAAATACCATGCACTACGCATTACACAGTGAAAAGAGCAGATATATACAATATAAAGATACAATAAGACAAAATCAAAAAGAAACAAAGTAAAGCACTAAGGGTTAGCTGAATACTCAAATGTAAATTACTGTCAATATAATTCCTATACATATATACTTTCAACATATTTATATACTACCCAAAAAGCTTATACATTTGTTATTTATAGTAGTTCAAAAGTAAACAAAGTAATTTAATAAAATTGTATACCCACCCATTTTTGTTGTTATTTATGAAGAAGATCAAAATATTTATCACAAAATTCGGAGTAAAAGCCAAAAAGATTTGTTTTCAAAGAACCGTGTGTGTGTATTAGATATTATTATTTCCTTTGTTGCAAGTATATGCCGAGGTTTCTTTTATATTTTATAAATAGTTTATTTTTAGCTAAAGTAACTCGAAAAACCTTTATAAAATATTTTGTGAATATAATATAAAGTATGATGTATTCAATCATCAATAAAATTACGATATGATAATCTTATGAATTATCTGGGTAAATAATGAATATTAGTCATTTAATATATACTATGTATAGTAAAACCACAACCAAAAACAAGATGATCGACCACAAGAACCACAAATGAAATATTTTCAAGACTATACATAATATTTAAGAGTGACTAAACAAGAAGACAACATGATTTTACTACTTACATTAAACATTTCTATATGTAAGTTTAGAGTTTATACAGCACCTTTATTTCTATTCATAATAGTAACAACATAAAGGACGTGCATAAAATGATATAAGCTTATATGCAATAATAAAACTCTAAAATTACTATTACATCAGAACATATTATAATATATTCATCTTCTTCTCCTGGTTATTTACTATATTTATGTTTGTTATTTCACGCTCTTAACTTTTACTAAACGAAAACTTTATGCAACTAATGGGTTTTTTTTTGTCGGGAGTTGCCTACAACTCTTGAGGTAAATACTGTAAGTATATCTATATAATATTATATCTTATATCATTCTGGTCTCTGGCTGAGAACTGTAATCAAGAAAACGCTAATAAAATTAAAACCATCACCATAATAAACATAATTGCACATGCAAATTTTTGCACAACTATATCACATAAGAATCGTATTATGCAGGAATATAATACATAGGATGTATAAGGAAGTATGTGCATACTTCAGTCTTGAACTACCCCACACATGTTACACATGTGTAAAATACATAAAAAAACACATCATGTACTTACTTAATTACTTAGCGTTCAGTATTTAGAGACATAACATTACACATTACATGCACTTTAAATACTAGACACTCTAATTGATTTCCAGTCTAAATATATTATAAATAATTCAATACTATTTCTTAGATACCTACAGTGTACTCAATATTCAACATTCATAATACATAAGGAATGATATCATATTTTGATGCTATTTAGTGATTTAAACTCATCTTCATTAGACCTGTATAATATATACACACCACAAATGAATCATTTGAAATGATATGCATGAAGCCTACATTTCTATAGTAGAGATTCTCTATTCTACTGATTATATATGTCAAATATAAACTTCATAAAATTCTTTCAACCCTAAAACATATATATGTATCTACTTAATACGCATGTAAGCATTATGCAATACAAGGTACTTATTAGCCACTTAATACGGAAGAAGATACCAAAAAAACTAGTAACAAAAGTTAGAGAAATAAAAATGTGCCATATAGATGAAAATTTTCAGACTTGGTAGTGACTAGTGACTTTGAATTTTTTGACTGATTTTTTTCTATATTATGTTTATTTGAATTACATGAGTTTGAAACTAACAATAGCTAAACAGATTATACCATTTAAAAAACCTCCCCAGAATTTGTTTTCAACTTAAAATATATACAGCCTTGCACATTATATTTTATTTGAGCAGCTGTAAATATATTGTTATTTTTTATAGTTTTTCATTTCACTCCACTCGTCAGTCTGTATTATGATGAAACAGACATAAAAATCAATCAAACAATAATAGATTCAAATTTCATGTCAATCAGAGTGATATTATTATACAATTACTAGGTACAAGACTTCATTAGTATACATTTTACATTTCAATGACTTTTCATAGTGAAAAAGATTTAAAGTTCTAAAAAATAAACTAACCTTGAATGGTGAAAAATCACAGTTATTAATATTTTTGTGTAACTTTATAGTAATAAATTTGTATGTTTTATCCTTTTCGATCACTAAAGGACTTTTAAGGTTGAGTAACATTGTATATATTTAGGTATTGTAGCTACAGTTCATAGTCTCAGGGTACACAATTTTGAACTACAATGACCATAGTTTTGGTGTCAGAACAGTTTTTTCAAAGTTTTTTTTTTTAACACCTCTACTACCTATATCAATTCGACTAGGAAGACTGAGTAATTTGGGTAATAGAACAACAACAATTACCCTACTGAATTGATGTATGTAGTCCGTACTCCCACATATGATTCTCTCTTATCTTCCAGGTATACGTAACTTATTTAACTTTTATGATCAAAATTCACGTCTGTGGTACATACTTGTACTTGAATGCATAAATTTGTACTAGCATAATATTATGTTCTATGATGTAGTCTATATATTATACATATTCCATAATGTAAAAAAAAGAACAATACAATATAATAATACTTCTGATAGGCATGATAATTTTAGACGCAAGATAATAATATCATATTATATACGTTTTTTAGTATTTAGTATGCACATGCAATTAGATAAACAGTAGATATCAACCCTGTAGTATGCGTAACTCCTTAGTATGTGTTAATATAATCATGTGTGTCTATCTAGTTAATTCATGATCATGAACCAAA
Organism: Sminthurinus elegans; assembly: GCA_034698325.1. Classification (NCBI taxonomy): domain Eukaryota; kingdom Metazoa; phylum Arthropoda; class Collembola; order Symphypleona; family Katiannidae; genus Sminthurinus; species Sminthurinus elegans. Next base: position 28,984 of record JAQGBI010000029.1, on the reverse strand, counting down.
TTAGAAACAAGGTAAACACATAATATACTATAGAAATAATGTTTGCTATAAAACTTTTGGAGATTGTCGGTATATAATATTATGTAGTATCTGCATAAAAATAGTGTGCAAAAATTTCAAGTCTATCAGATAGATGATATGTCTATTAGATACCTCATGAGAACAATACCATATTATAATATTATAAGGTACACAATTTTTATCCACAGTACACGGATGTGTATAAAAAGTGTTATGTACTGTATATATCCTATCTATTTATAGTTTTTACAACAGCGTAAATTTATATTATTATAAGTACATATGTGTGTTTCATTTTTGTTGTCACTCCTCCTTTATTGACATAAAATTTCGAGTCCTATTCAGCCATATAAGTATAGTACTTTATTTATATTTACTAGCTTTTTGTAATGAAAATGTACTCTGAGTTCATATGATCTCTACAAAAAACTTTTTTTTTTTTAAAAATTAGTAATGAAAGACAAATATTTAGAGAAGAGTAAGTACTTACACTTTTCAACTAACTACAACTCATCATAGTTTTAAAAATAAGATGAAAATAACACACAACACTCACATACAAAAGATAGATCACTACAAAATAACGTTGATCTTTATATGTGAGAGTATATACTAATGTGTCAGCAAAACCTCTTATCGCATGATTTTATACGTAATAAACGTGTACAGTCACTGTTATTTTAAATATGTATGTACATAAATAATAAGAGTATCACTGTCTAGATTTTTATTCCTCGTATATTGAAGTATACTATCTAATGTTTAAACTTGCAATGTGTTATGTATGGGGGCATCAGGATATAACATCATTTTGTTATATGACATCAAAAAAAGTAATGGGCTATTTATGGACAAAAAATTTAGCGGCATGTGACGCATTACTTTATGTCACATAGTGTAGAAGACAGGCAAACTAGACCAATTAAAAACTCATGTTCAATGAAAATTCAACATATAAAATGTTGTCCTTGCACTTGCACACAGAAAAGTACACATATGTATCTTATACCAAAATTGATGCGTATAGTATACGGCGTGTTTACTATATATAAATTATACCAAAAAAAAAACTTCAAGACTTTGAAGAAGAAGAAAGAACATGTGCATGTAGCATGTAAAACCAAAATCCAATCTAGGCTACAAATCACTACAACTTCTATATTATAATATATTGAAAATTGCAAGTAAATGGCTTACTAAAGCTTTGTATAATCACTGAACCACCACAATCAAATAGTAAACTAATAATAACTCAAAAACAGACTGCAATATAAAATGTAAAGAGACAATAACTAGATATATATATTTACATTTTATAGAAACTTCACTCTCCATTCCGAAAAGAAAAAGCCCAAATAAACAGCATATAAATAAATAAAATTACGATACAAAACTTACTTAGATACATACAAATTATAGTCTAAATTTTTTCAAATGTAAACCCCAATCACAAATAAGAAAAACTTCTACACCCAGCCAAATATAAGAAGAATTATAAGAAGAAAAAAAAATGAAAACAAACCAAAAAAAAACGAATATAAAAACCTGATAAGCTACGTTGAATAAGATATGGAGGACCAGAGGATGGAGTTGTTGGTTCAGAACTGTTAAAATTTTGATGCGGTGGTGAAAAACGAACGTTTGGATTCCTGATAGGACCAGACATGTAGGATGGCATTGTTGTTGATGTCGGACCGACTGGTGGTGGAGGTCTATATGGCGGTGGACGATAAGGAGGAGGTAAAAGACGGGGGCCAGGATTACCACTATTAATCATACTATTACTACTATTATTATTGATAGATGGTGGAGAAGGAAACCGTTTAGGAGAAGAAGAAGAAACAATATTCGGAGGAGGGGGTAATCCATAATCCATTTGGTAGTCATTTGTGAGAACAGGTGAAGGAAGTACACCATAATTAATATTATTATTACTATTATTTCCTGGAATAGGAGGATGATGAGAGTGTAGTGGAGGAGGATGATTAGGTAAGTAGTTATTATTATTTGAAATTGGAATATTAGGAAGGTTAGGATAGTTAGGATAATTATTATAATTGCTATTGATATTACTATTCATATAAGGATCATTACTATAAGGATTATTACTAGTCAATGAGTATGCAGACCCACGAAGGTGAGCTTGTGACATTGATTGTGACTGTTGTGAAAGGGACCTTTGTAAAGAAGGATGATTGTTAGACACAATTCCTCCTTGAGGATTATGAGGAGGAAGAGGATAGGGATCATAAGACGAGGACCCGGGACCTGAACGACTGCTACTACTGCTGGATGACGGATATCCACTTGCACTGATATATGAAGTATTTAAATTTTGAAATGGTTGTGGTGTTGAGGGTGGTGGTATATGTTGCTGCTGCTGCTGTTGATTATAATTTGCTTGAGGAAGAGATGGACGTCCATTTCCATTACCATCAATAGGTGGAAAATATTGACGTTTTAAAACAAGATATTTTTCTCCCTGGATATGGATTAGTATATGTATGTAATATATATTTGCATATGTTTGCATAGTTTTGGAACAGGTGTGCACAAGTTAAAATAAAAAAAACATAAAATAAAAAATAAGTAGTATATAGTCACATACTTTAAATATTGCAAAATTAAACTCTGTGTGTATATAGTTAGTCTGTGATCAGTGATCAGTGATCATGCACAATCCATATATAGCAGTAAAAGTGTATTTAAAAAATGACGTGCTTGTTGATGTTGACATGCAGTCACATATAATATTATTCTCATCTCATCAAATAGATAATAATTTTATAGGTAATAATAATCCCATTCTCTCTTTTGTGGCAAAAAAATTAGTATTATTTAGTTATTATAGACAATCAACAAAAAAAAAGTAATAAAACATTATAATATATTTAACTCCAAAAACATACTCATGCCACTCAAAAGGTTTGACTTAAAATTACACTTAAGATATAAGACATATATGAATATTATTCCCTTTTAAAACTATGTTTTGTCTGTCATTTTGTCAATCTGTCAATATTTAACACAATACAATCAACCTATATTATTATAAATCTTTACCTATACCTACTTTTATACTTTGAAATTTCTATATCTTTGGTGATGGGATATATGTTTTCCGTATCACAGTAATATACATGACAGTTTATGATGGACACTATTTATAACTACAGTTTATATGCTATAATCGCTATTTGAATGAGTTTAGTTATTGTTATACATTTATAAAAACAAAAAAAGATGAAATGTTAAACTTACATTTTCGGTTTTGACGTTTGCTAACTTATTGACAAATGTTTTGAACAGAACCCTCGCCTCGTCTGAAATTTACATACATCAAAATTAAGGAGATTACATTTATATTTTAAACAATGTAAATTTAAAGAAACATATGAATAGTTTTATATTATTTAAACTTAAGATGTAAGTATTGAAAGTATAATAGACAATATTGAAACCTCATTATACATATTAATTTAAGTTTCAAGTGTACCTCTAATGTTTGGATCTGACAGGTAGAAACGGAAGTAAGTAACAATTTCAGTATTTCTTACGATGCCATTGTTTTGTAGAAAATATTTTAAGACGTCTTCCTCACTCATTAAATGACTTGAAGCCATATTATTTACAGTAAATTATTATAAAACTACAAAATATAATGTTGAACACACTTCACCTTCATTAAGAAAAGATCCATCCTGAAATTTCATATTACTATTATAAGAAATTCACTATTCACTATATATATAGCCTGGAGGCGAATACCAGGTGTGCTCAACAACTCAACAAAATATTAAAATAAATATACATGTTTAGTTTTTTTTTTGATTTATAGAAATTGACTTCCACAAATTCTATACTTCCTAAAATAATATAAATTTAGAAATCTCTGTTGTTGTTTTATTCTGAAAATAAATATTATACCCCCCACCAAAAAAAAAATCTTAAATTTATATACTCAAAGTTAATTGTGTGGGCATTTATTGCTATACAAAGTACAGATTGAACACCCTGTACATTACGAGGGAAATCTCTGCATTGGTTTTTTTTTAATTGCAATTTAAATTTTAAATACAACATATGTACATATGACATATGTGTAGTATACTTGTAATTTATGTACACGGTTTTAGTAAATAGAAGTAAAAGTACACTGTATAAAGTATAAAATCTGACAAGTAGTAGTTATCAAATCATCATGGAATCAGAAGAAGACAACGATTTATCATCCTCTGCAGTTTGTAAAAAACCAAAATTAAGTTCATCATCATGTTTTATGGACAATTCAGAAAGACTAGATTTAATCCCAACAATCGAGGATATACATGAGACGGATTTGCCTTTACTATCAAATACTGATGAAATTCATATATCTCACTACTTAATGAATCTCAGATTTACATTTTCAACACAGACCGTACATGGTATCTTAATTATATTTCCAGAGGTAGTAGTAATAGAAGTACCATCCAACACAATCACACAACCACAACAAAGTGAAAACAATGATCAAGACTATCCTTCTAAAATTGTTTTAGATTGTTGTTCCTTAAAGGTTCATAGTGTGTCATCATTGAAGGATTTTAAATTAAAAGACTTGTCTCAAGACCCAACTGATCTGTATAATCAACTAGAAGAACGACATTTACATGGTGAAGATGAAGATGAAAGTCTCAAGTTTGTAAAGGATAAATGGTCTCTCACTATTAGTGGTTGGTCAGTATTTCCTACTGCAATTAAAATTGTCTATCAAACATACTCTTCAACTCCTTCTTTACATTGGAGACCTTCAAATGGAATTAAAAAAATGACAATGAATGATGGGGATGATAATACTACTGAAAAACATGATACGATTCGTACCGTAGTTTATACTCCAGCTTCTCCAGTAAATAATAGAGGAATTTTTCCATGTCAAGAGCCTCCTTCAGCAATGAGTACTTGGCAATGTTATCTTCAAGTTGATAAGCCTTATATCGGTTTTTTATCTTCAGACAAAATTGAAGAAATTATTAAAACAACCTCAAAGTATACTGTATCGTATTTTAATTGCTCAGAAATCCTACCCATGTCAACTTTTGCTATATTTGTAACTTTTCCAACAAAGATTATTAATATTGTAACTAATGGGGAAATCCAGCCTGAAATTCCAGTAGACGACGAGATCAAAACAAAATTTAGAAAAAAATACTCAAACTCTACCTCTAGTGGTGATACCAATAGTGCTGGTGCTAATAATGATAGTGATGAACTTGGAATTCAGAATGTTCGTCTCATTTTCCAAAATGAATTGAAATTTGATTACAAATTGACTAGTCTTTCAAATTACTTGATTCATTTATTAGTTCAATCTCGTGAAGTACTAGGAAATCATCCCTTTCAAAAATTGGATTTAATTGTAATGCCTACATGTTTTCCAACACTTGGTCTTTGTAACCCAAACATGATATTCTTGTCACCTAGTCTTTTTGTTGGAGAAACAAGTTCACCTTTAATATACCCTCGTTTAGCTCATGAGTTGAGTCATTTTTGGTTTGGCTTATCCATCGGGAGTCTAGATTGGTGCGAAGAATGGTTAAGTGAAGGTTTGGTTTTTTTTTTTTTTATATATTTTATTTATACACTGTATTACTAATCAGACATCATAGAAGTAAAAGAATAAAACATAATGACATTTTAGTATTTCTTTCATTTTAACCCTGTTTTGTCTTCCTGTACTTTTAACAGGTTTTGCTACATTCTGTGAAGATATTTTACATAGACGAGTACTAGAAGAACTTTTGAGAACATGTGATGATAAAGAAATTGACAGAAAAATGAGAATCATAACAAGTTTAAATGAATTAAAATTAACCTCATGTCATCGCCTTGTAACTCTTCAAAATGAATTAGAAAATACTACAGAATCACAAAGTGAATTACAAATACTGTGTCCAAACAATAATCAGAGTGATAGTAACTGTAATGAAAAGGAACAAAACATTAATCACCTTGAAAATTCCAATACATTCTCATCAGAGTCTTCCTCATCTTCCATCTTACCTTCATGTAAAAATGGATTAGAACCAATGAAGACATTTCTACAAGTTCATTACTTGAAAGGATATTTTTTTCTTCATCATTTAAGTAATTTGGTGTCACAAGAGCAATTTCTCATCTTTCTTAAAAAATATGCATATCACTTTCGAGGGTGTTTAGTTACGTCAGAGGATTTCCTGGATTATTTTAAAAGGGAATTTTGTCAAAATGAGGGTTCATCCTTGACATCCACAATATCTGAATTTGACATTGATTTATTATCTAGAGTTTGGTTACAAGAATCAAAATTACCACAACCGTACCATGATGTGAACCTTGATGTACCACATTTCATCTTACCAGATAATGTTCAACGTTTATTTCCACATCATATTGAAGAATTAATGAAAATAAATTATTTGACCCTATCTTTTAATAGTATGTTTAATAATGAAATGTCCACACCTCAAAGACTGACGACAAATACTGATGATATGAATAGTATTGTATTGAATGCAACTGAAAAATTGTTACTATTAGAGCAAATTTTGTCATATCGTCATAATGGATATGAGGATCTTTGTAGAGACAAACGTTTCATTTCATACTTGGAGAAAGTTATTAAACCTACTGAAAGTAATCCAGAAGTAATGCACCGCTGGTGTGAACTAATTATAAAATTCAAATGGAAAGAGAAAGTGGAGATTGTTGAAATTTTTTTACAAAATCATCCAGCTATGGGAATCTTTTTATATGGAGAAATGATGATTACAGAAAAACGAAGTTTTCAAAAACTCGCAAGAAAACTTTATCGCCAACTAGAGGAAATTTTAGACCCTCCATTTGTAAAAGTTTTAAAGAAAATGATATTTTAATTTTTTAAAGTAAGTATTGTAGGTATATTGGTGTTTTTTAAAGTGGAAATAAAATAAAACCAAATTTTTTATCGGCAAAACATATTATTGTAAATATCATTGATTTTTGTGACATCATGACTACAAGTTTGAAATGTTTACTCATCTATGTATGTTAACTTACACGCATAAATAATCCCTATTGTTTTTTTGATTATTGGACCAGGAGCAACAATTATTCACCTCTATAGGCATTGGATTTAGGATATAGTTTGCATGTTTTCTTAAAATTAAGTAGATTAGAAATGAAAATTCGATCCAGTTTTACATCTCCCCGTGAGTTTTGTTTTTGTTCATAGTTGACAAATTCAAATTCATGCTTTTCCTTCATGCAATCAGTAGGGTATTTCATTGAATTATTTTCGTCATTTTGAGGGTTTCCAACAATCTGAAAAATAATTGTATAGTTTATCATTCTATGTACATAAGTAAGTATTGCATATTGCATAAATCTTGCTTTCAAACTGATTGTAGTTCAAAATTGAAATGTAAGTAGATCGATGCATGTACTATGTACATCATGCTATTTTGAATTGAATTGTGAGAAGTGAGAAGTAAAAACAAACATTTTCTGCATAATATGTATAAGGTTTTACTTACTTGTATAGATAATTTTTTATAGGAATGACCAGACGGGAGAAGGTGATCAAAGAACCAGTCTTGGACTTGACGTAAATTAATTTTTTCTATGCCCTCACACCTCCAATAAACATGTTTCATTTTGTTAAAAGTCTCATCATCAATGTATCGAAAATTGAGATTGTAAAATGTTTGCAAAAAATCATTTACTTCATTTTCTACTTCAGTCATGCTATAAAAATAAAAGCAAAAACGTATTTATAGACTCATATACATACTCATTACTGATAAATGGTATGTATATCATTTGTATCGAATTTTTATTTTACAAGCGAATTTACAATTATTTACAAACCTGAACCGTTCAGAATTAAATACAACTCGAATTATAATCAGTAAAATTCCATTCTTGACGTTCATTCGAGTACTTACACTATACCCAATAGTTTTGTACGAGCGAATTGTAAAAAATGCCGGATAGTTCATTGTAGTCTTAAAAAAATGCATAAAGTAAGTATGTTTCAAAATTCGAGCATGTATAATGTAAATTGAAACACAAAAAAAAGTAATGTTGCAAACCTTGTAAACCATATTTTAAAGCTAAAACTTACCATTATAAAGTTACAGATGGTCTGAGCTCTTTTAGAATTTAGTCCAATTTGATAGCAGTTCATGAGAACTGAATTAGAACAATAGTGATTCATATTGCGGATTCGGCAGGTACTTTCACCACGAGGGAAAGCTTTCATGATGCGTGGAATTGCTTTCTATATACAAATAAACATGTTCAAAGAAAAATTCTAACATGAATCAAAGAAAGCGATTATAAAATGAATCAATATATATATTTTAAGGAAGGGTTAAAAAATACCTGACGAAGGGACAATTTTTGAATACTTCCCAGTCCATAGTAATTAAAAAGTTTTTTTCTCCTTATAAATTGACCCAAAATTTCAGCCTTTTGAGGACAAGAACAGTTGGTGTGATTGCATTTAATGTCTACAAATATTTTCATGTATGTATGAAGTTTTCTAATAGAGGAGTGGAAAAAGTTGAAATCCAAACTTTGAACACTATTAAGTAACTCTATCGCTGAAAATTTTGAAGAGTCCATAAGTGTATCCATCAAATTTTCAGCAGCTCTGATTGAATCATGTAGTAATTTATGCAAATGTTTCATGCAAGATACTTTACTTGCTTCAAAATATTCCTTTTCTAACTCTTTGAATTCACAATTATCTCCTTTTAGAATTTTGCTAGTGTGAAGGAGTAAGCGTTTCATTTTAGAACAGCAACTACTAGTTTTGTCTGTGGGGTAGAATCCATATAGATGGAAAGAAATTGTAGAATTTGTGCAGGAATATTTTACAGAAGTAGGTAAACCAAATTCCCCTGCTGATAATTTGATTAAATTAATCCAAACGACTTTAATTGCATGCTGGACACAATCCTCTTGTCCTTTACGAAATTGGAATTTTACTAAAATTGAGAAGCTTTGAGGGTGATTTGTGATTCCTTTTAACTGACGATAATCTACAGATAGCTTTGGTGAGCTAAAGAACGTTTCTACAAAAACCAAAATGGAAATTGCATACTTATTATAAGCATACAAAATTATAGCTCCAAATCAATATAAAGTACTATTTTTTTTAGTACTCAATTTTTTCCCTTACTTTTCCTTCTCCTTTTTCTTTCCCTTTTATCAGTTTTTTGATGCCCTTTGTTTTTTATAGCAAGTTTGATCTTAGACTTTGGAAGTGTCACAATTACGTTTTTGACTTCGTGGTTACTTGTAGAAAGCAGTGTGGGTGGGATATCTAAAAGTTAACAAAAATTTACTTCCTGGGGTAGTTGATGCCATTAAAAATTTAACTTAAGTAATCAAAGGAAAAGAGAAACAAAACATTTCACATTTTTGACCTTGCATGTGCACATGTAAAATTTAAATCGTTAGGCATAAAAAACAAAAAAGCAATTTACCTTCTTGTAAATACGGCATATTTGAATATGGTATTTTCAAATGACACACATGAGCTTTGTTTGTGAAAAGCATGATATTAGCCCGCTGTGGAGAAAGCTGCTTTTGACAAGTACTGATTTCAATCGCATCATAGTTAGTGAACAGATATTGACCACTAAGAATATCTTGAGGATTGTATTTGAATATGTTCAAGGCTAAATTATTCACATTCTGATCAGGCAAAATTCCAGACCATTTAAATTTTTCCTGATATCTTTGTTGAAGCCTCTGATAAAATGTTTCATAATCCACACCTAAAGTTCCATCAACGGCATTTTGATTCTGAAGTTTATCCATATAAGAAAATATAATTTCCAGGATCTATAGTGAAAGATTGTACATTGGGTATTGGTATTTGACACAAAAAAAAACTTACAACGTACAATAATTATTACTACTTACTACTACTGCGCATTTTCAAAACTTTTGACCATAATAAATGAATTAAAGAAAATCTATAATATATATATACTCAGCAAGGAATGGGACTTACACTTTTCTGCTCCTCAAGTCCTTTCTCTGTTAAATTTAACGTAATCACGAATAAAGATGAATACTTGCAAGACTGAGAAATGAAGGCTGCAAAATTACTAATCCAACGTCTAATATAAAGGAAAATTTTACCATGTTGTGTATTCCACACATAAAAAATGTCACATAATGATATACAGTACTAAGTTTTAATACTGTACTAATGGATAACATGTAATGTATGTCTTATCACGTATGTCTACATTATATATTGTACATATTATACAAGTTACGCCCTTTAAAATTTTATCATAATAATCAATAAATACACAAAAGACTTGAGCATTTAAAACCTTCAAACTTTTTATAAAGCGTGTCTTTGAGTCCTCCTAAATGAGAAGATTTGACCAGCTCACACAGAAAATCTTGTGCTTTCACCAGGTAAGAAAAATGAGTTGGTGACGGTAAACACCAGGTCATGTACATTTTGTCACATCCGCTTATTGATTCAATTCGGTAGTACTGATGAAATTTACTCATATCATATGGATTGTACTGATCTGAAGAAACTGCTTGTTTATTTATTTGCACAGTACTTTTTTGGACATTGGAAAAGTATTTGACAACCATTTTCTCCATTTCGTCTAGTTGTAAGGGAGCCTGAAATTATATTAGATTATTATAATATATTGCACATGAAAACAAATAAAACCTTTGAAAACGAGTAACAAAATAAAACCTTTGAAAACGAGTAACAAAGTAAAACCTTTTTGCTACATACTGAATTTAAAATCAATATTATACGGATGCTTCAAGTTAATAGTTTTATGGAAAATACCCGGATTACAAGACTTAAATTTTCAGCAGTGTAAAATTTCAAATGGAATTTCTTAAGTTCTTCCTGTAATGTTACAAAAGGGTAATCTGGGTCATCTGAACAGGATGAGTTACGTTTATGATTTGAAATTTTTGTAAGAGATTCGAAATTTCCACAAGTAAAGTTTTTCATAGGATGTCCATCTTTGATTAAAGTTCGTAATAATTCCCATCGATGAGTTGTATCTGCTGATCTTGCTAACGTAAACTCTATACATGTATAGATACATACAAATATTAGGAATTTGCCGTGTTGTACTGTACAAAATATGTTGTTATTGCATTCACTATTAACTATTATTATTAACATGAAGATCGTTTTCAATGTTTTACCATTGTCTAAATTCCAAATTTCCTTTTTAATCCATTGGACATCAAAAATGGGGTCTATGAAAAATCTCGAAAACATTTCAAGGGATCTTTCTAACTCCGTTGGATAAATGTTATACCTAAAAGCAACATAGCACTATTGTATTGTAAACAGTATACATCATGTATTATATGCAAACTTACGTCATATGAATTTTTTTCGTTTACATACTGGAAAGTTGTGTAGTCCCCAGAGGTTTTGGCATTCGATGAACAGCCATGAGTCTGTGATGAAAATAAAAATAAAATGAACATAGAGAGTAATACGTAATGTAGGATTATATTCAGTTATTGAGTACCAATATACATATGTATACATAATATATGTAAGGATTTTGAGAAGAATTTTGAAAGCTGAAATTACTCGAAGTAAACTTTTAAAATCCTTGACATTAGGAAACTGATGAGATCCTAAATGAACCATGTGCTCTACAAAATGTGCCAGACCTGGTAGCTCTATGGGATTACTGTAAGAACCAACTTTTACTACAGCTGCTACAAGTATCTAGCATCGAATAGAATCTTTACAATATAGTTTTATAACCGTATATATATAGCTCACAATTTAATAAAACACATCAGTTTTCAGGTTTTACTATACCCTATACCTGTGAGTCTTTATTTTTCTTTGTTTGATGATACTTAAACTTTGAATTTTTAGAGCACTTTTTGTAGTTATTGTGAGATTGCTTTCGAGTACCAAGTTTGCTGTCGCTATTTTTACTATGAAAAGTAGAATCATGATTTCTAGGCAAATTTACATTTATGTCTTCGTCGTCACTGCCATTGTTTGGCTTTGTGGTTTCATCAAAAAGGTTGCATTCAATTGTTTCCATTGTGTTATTATTAGTGCATATGATGGGTTCTTCAGTATTGGTATCAGTTTTGTGGTCTTTCGATTTCTCATCCTCCAAATTACTAATGAGCAATGCTATTACACCGTTAGAAAGTTGGATTAATCGATAAAGGTTTGTATCAGTTTCCGATTTTGTGGGAGTTGGAAGTACTTTAAATGAAGAGGGAGTACAAAGAGTAGGTATTTGAATTCGGTATGGGTCATTGATTATGATTAAAGCAGGTGGAGAATCCAGTACATGTTGTTCTTGTTTCTGTCCGGAGCAACTTTTTTTTGGGAGTGGAGAGTGCTTTCTCCTCTTTGACTTTCTTTCTTCCTCTTCACTTTCATTTCTTCTTTTGGATTGTGAACCACATGAAACAATGATTTTACGCTTTCTAGTCATTTCATTAGTCCAAACTACAAAACTACCCACAACCTCCAACCTGTAAAATTCAATGGATAATCCTATAAACACGTCCTACTTATTAATTGATTGGATTGGTCTTCATAAAAACGTCTTTACGTGACATGCTGTCTTTAGACCAAATTTTGGTCACCAAAAACCTCTACACACTATAATAAGGCATTAGACTTCTAAAGGGCCTTGAATTTCCCAGTGTGCAGCACAAAAGGTATATTTTATTTTATAAGGACTCTTGAATTTCTGATTTCCAATGAAACCATTTGCATTTTGCATGTGAGAGATGAGAGATTTTATGTATAGAATTGAAATGCACACAAACATGAACAAAGAGCAAAATGGTGTACGCAATACGCAAGTCAAAGTTTGAAAGCCCACAACTGGAGAAAAGTTGTGGATTTGATGGAATTTTTAAGTTTTGTTCTAAATTTAGACTATACAAAACTTGCTGACAAAAAAAAACAAATTTCCCTAAAAATTTAGAATGGAATGGTTGCATTTCCCCAAAACAAAAATTAAATGTGAAAAACAAACAATGATAATCATTAAATATTATTGCTATATCCATATGCTTAGGGAAATAAAATAACCATTTTTCATATATTACACTATTAATGTAATAAAAAATAAGTATCAACATTTCATCTAATATAGGTTTTTTTATTGGTATTGTTTGCAGATTTAATTAGTAAAAGTAGAATCAGAGAACAAACAAGAACAATCATAATAAAAACATACTGATAATTATTTTTTAACAGTAATACTCACAATGTTTCTTTATATTATTATGTACAGAAGACACCATTTGTGGATAGAAAAAAAGTCATGATAATAACAATAATATTTTTTTTTATTCTTATTTTAATAATTTTCGTAATGTTTAACACGATATAGAAGTGCGGATCCTCGATTATTTCCTATACAAAAATATCCACTATTTGGAGAAAACGTCATTGTATTAAGACGACCCCAATTAGTATTAATAAATGGAAAATTTGAAAATACAGTCATTGATGGGATGTGAACAAGTTTTATGGCATTATCCTTTTCTTTTGAAGACATGGCCAGAATTTCTCCTGCTGAATTGAATTCCAAAGATGAGACTTGTGTAACTAAATTCATGATACTTTTTTCTGGTTTCCGATTTTGTAGACGACTTTTACCACCATTGATTAAGGGGTTTTCATTTTTATAAATATTGACAACTCCAGAATTAGATCCACAAGCTAAAAAATGTGTATTTGATGCTATTGAACTGCCAGATATAGCTCCTTCATCAATAAATTTGTCAATACATGACCGATTTTCCATATTCCATGTATATACTTCCCCGAATTCTATTATATATACAGAAAAAAACAAGAATTTGTATAATCTAGACATATTAATACTAATTATTTAAAAGAATTTTTTGATAATATAACATTGATACATAAAAATCAGTTTACAAAAAAACAATTAAAAAATATATTGTAAATAGAAAGAATAAACTATTTCCTTACCTCCACATGAAAACATTCGAGTTCCATCCTCATTAAAACAAACATCTGTTACTTCTCCATTCATAGTCAAAGTATGAATAATTTCTTTAGAATGGGATGAGAATAAATACATATTTCCATTATGTCCAAGACCAACAAGAATTTTCTTATCTGGACTTGGAATTAATTTACGTATTGTTTCTTTTTCTGTTAGTCGATTTGGTCGGATTTTAGTAATTTCTCCAGACATCATATCATAAGAATAAAAATGTGATTTATGACCAGAAGATACTAAGATTTCATCTCCTTCTGCTGAAAATGAAGCATTTCGTAAGGGGAAATTTTTAAATTCTACAGATTGAATTTTTGAATTCTTGGTTCCATCAACCTATATATAAATAATAAATAATCACATAATAAATAACAATATAAACACATAACATCATATTATAAGCGATAATGATTTGATTCATGTAAGTATGTATATTACTTTTTTTTGTAAATCTTTTACTTCGACTACAATCTTCATAAACACATTAAATATTTTTAATATAATATAATATAATATATTATATATTATAGAATAATATAATACCTGATACAATGAAACAACTCCAGAATCACCAGCAACTAATCCAACTTGTGATGTTGGATGAAATTTGACACTTCTTATGATTTTTCCAGCTTCTCGACTTTCACTATTTAAATCCAATACACGATATATTTTCAATTCACCACGAAGAAGAGATTTAGATTTAATATTCAGGTAATTTTTTTCTTCAGCCTCTTCCTCCTCGTCATCCTCATGCTTCCTCTTCCGCTAAAAATGTTACAATATAATATTATTATGATGATGAATATATGTTTTTTTATTGCTAATCATTCTTATACTAATGACACTTGTGCAATTTTGATGGGTGAATTATTTATTGTTTGGATCAAATATATATGCATACCTTTGGAGCATTTTCATCTAATTGAGCCCATGATGGTGTTGGTCCATGAACTAAATGGAAATGTTCATGAAGACGAGTTACATATTTTGAACCTTCTTTAGCTTTTATTTTTCCGGCAGACCTATGTTTTAATCCTTCTTCATCTCTGTAAATTAAAAGTAAAATGAACAATGTACAAAAATTATTGCAAATTGTAGTAAGTAAAATGTTGTACTTTATATTTTACACTTCTTGATAAGAAAAATTTTTACTCACGGTAAATCATCCGCAACGTCCTTCCAGGCAGGTTCCATTATAATTAAAATATATTAGCAATTAGTTAACTTTAATTTGTGCCTAAAATCACACATGTGCTCAGAAATTCAAAACGTGTTTTTCTTCCGCTTAAGTCAACATTATCTAGACCTCCCATGATTTTTTAACAATACGCATTTTTACGCGACTCATGTTTTTCAGTATATAACTTTTATGTGTGCATCGCTTTTATTTTACACAGTACTTTTACTATGTGATATGCAGAAACTAACTATGATGCTATTTTTCGTCGCAGAGTACTTTATATTACTCAAACAAACACTTTAATGGTTTCAAGACCAATCTGAAGTATAGCAATGTATTATGATTCTATGCTTTCTTTTTTCAAACGGAGAAAGCCGGGATGTGAAAATTTTGACAGCACATCAGCTGTTTGTGTTTACAAATATATTTTATTGATTAAGTATTAAGTATATTCCAACATATCATCATAGTACAATTATTAAACTCATCAACTTAAATTTCCTGTGCTGTTTTAAGAATTATGTCAGTTCCTTCAGCTATGTATATCAGCTCAGAGTTTTTCTATAAAATGTATTTTACTCCACATATTATTTAAGGATTTTACAAATCGATAAATTTTTGTTGTAGCAACAGGAGTCTTCATGGACAGTCGTAACTATGCATTAATGCATTAAAATTGAGAGTGTATTAAAGGTTTTATACGTAAAGAGTTTCAGTATACTATAACATGGCAATTGACATCAAATGTGAGTTTGTCATTTTGAATCTCATTGAGGATTTCATGGATTATATGTGGAAATTTTAGTAAATACCAGTGTGTAGTGCTACGTTAAATTTTATTGTTGATTATTGATAAACTTTTAAAGTATACTTGACGCTGTTAACGGGTATATTGTACTAGGACAAACATTAAAAAAGACACGAGGGTGCAATAAAAATTGCTGTACAAAATGGATGTCATACAAGAATACACGGTAAGTTAAGCATAACAATGGTCATGTCATATGTAATATTATGATTTCCTATTTTATTTTTCACTTTTCACATGTGTTGTTAGTTTCTACATATTACAAAGTAAAAGTAGTACTTAACAAAAATCTGTATTTTAATAGGCTCGGATTCATTATCAATGCCGTGAAGGATATATTCATGCAATGAAGAATACGGCAATGGAGGCTTTGAAGAAATTTCCAAATGACTACACGTTTCAATTTTATCATGCTATTAGTTTATTGTTAGAGAAAAAGACAACGGATGCACTACGCGATTTACAACCTCTTTTAGTACGTCTCAAGTTTTTAAAAATATAAATTGTCAATATTGAAAGATTTGGAAACTTGTATGATATTATAGATATAATATTGTTATTATGATCATTTATCTTATTCTTGTTACAGAATGAAAGTCCCGTTTCATTAGCTTGTTGCCTAGCTTCTGTTGATGGTCATCGAGCTTGTGTCAAAATTGACAGAGAAGAAGTTGCTTCACGTAAAAAGATATTTTAAATTGATCACACTTTTACGTTAAAAAATTTAAAAATAAATACAAATCAACTATTTATTTAAGTTAATAGAATAGTGTCACATAAAACTTACATTTTGTGTTGTTTTTTTTTAAAAAAAAAATTATAGTCGAAGCCAGAATTCGAGAATCTAAAAAAGCTGCACCTCCTGATATACTTTATTATGCTGGATTATACATGCATTTAACTGGCAAAAATGATAAAGCAAAAGAATATTTAGAGAGAGCTATAAAATATTCCAGTCAACATGATGATGCTATGAGTCTTCGTGGTTGGGTTGAAATGAAATTACCAACAAAAGAAAGGAGTCAAAAAGATCCTAGTGAATATTTTGAAACGGTTTTAAAATCAAATAGAAAACATATGGATGCTATCTTAGGTCAAGCTCGTTATTGTGAAATATCTCATCAATTTGAAACTGGATTAGAAAAACTTAATGAATTATTGGCTTTTTATCCAAATTGGGTTCCATCATTAATTGAGAAAATGAAATTGGCACTATGCATTCAAGATTGGGATCAAGCTATGGACATTTGTAAAAGGTTATAATTTTGTGTAACATTTCAAAACAAAGATATTATAATATATTATATACATGCATGAAACATATTTCTGTACTTACAATTATCAATTATTCGTAATTATTAGATAATGTCATATCTCAAGTTTCCCTCTGTCTGTTTTTTTGTCAACTTTTTTTTTAACATTAGAATCCTGTCCATTGATTTTGACAATCTTGAAGCATACCGTCTTAAAGTACTTCATAGTTTATGTCGTGAAGGGGATTTACCAGCAGTATCTAGAGGATTAGAAAGTTTCCTATCCCTATGTAAAAAACATGAACCAAATAATGCGAAATATTTTCAGGAAAATGCTCGAATGTTTTCACAGTTGGTAAGTATTATAACTATACTTTTGCAATTTGCAATAGCTGTAACTTTTTTTTATACCATGGTGTAAAATATAATACAAAATATATTACGGTAAAAAGGAGTGTGTTTATTGTGTAGAAACTTCATAATATTAATCATATTATGATACTTCCATGTCTTTTTATTTTTTGAAAATAGGCAAGTTATGACGATAAAATACTAAATCAAACTATGAAATTTGCACGATTTGCTACAGAATTAGAACTTGGTAAGTACTTATTTACATTCAACTGATTTATAAACTGAAAAGTCAAAACAATGCAACATTTTTTTTGTTATGAAATGTCTGGCACTTCGGCACTACAGAAATAAGACCCGTGGAAAATCTATACATTCAATTTTTACCTGATATATATAATAACGATTAAAATTTTAAATTATGTCTCAGTAACATTATATTGTTTATATTATGCATTTTCAGAGAATGCTGAATTAGTTGCGGACGTTGGTCGTATTTTATTGCTCATGGGGAAAAGTAAAGAGGCATATCAAGAATTTCGTGCTGCTACTAATATGGACAATACTTCTATCTCTGCCTTATATGGTATTTATGTATGATTTATTTTTAATGGACATTATTGTTACTCATGCAGTGCACTAGATACCTCTAAATTTATTCTGTTTCTTGACATTTTGTTTTTTAAATATATACATAGGTTTGATCTCATGTCAACTAGCTGAAGGAAATATTGATCTTGCTGCACAACAATTGGAATTTCTACGAGAGCTTGCTAATTCTATCGATACACCATCAGATTTGCATTTTCTAACCGCCGTCATGGCTAAAAGAAGAAAACAGTCACCGGATGTAGTAATTGGATTTTTAAATGAAGCTGTTGATGCTCACTTTCGACAGATGAGAGGATTTGCCTTTAACATTTCTTACATGAGGTATACGTAATACAAAATATACAAATACATTGTCTTATTATTAGTTTTTAAAAATATTTTTCCAGTTATACCGAATCATTATTAGTCTTTAATGAATGTCGATATTCGATATTTATTTATATTTGTAACTATACAATATGCCTAACATAAAACTGTACGATGTACGATACATATATTATATTCTGTGTGTGTTTTTTTTTAATTTACAGAGCTATAAATCCAGATTTAGTTGTAAAGATTGTTCGTGAATATTTATTATTTGCACCACAAGAGGTTTGCATTAACAAACTTGTTTTTTTTACATACACTATCTATAAAAATCAGTAATACCTAGTAAGATAATAAGACATTTTCTAGTCCTGTTCCTATAATAATTTATAAAATTTTCTTGTCAATTTAAAGCCTGTTGGACAGGGAATGCTTCCCCCAGTGTGTGTTAGACAAGCGAGCATGATTTTAGAAACAGTCATCAAAGTTTGTCCAAAACACAGAGATGCTCTATTTATAAGTGCTCAAATTAAGTATTTATGTGGGGATGCACGTGGAGCTGTCAGTACTCTAGCTGCGATTCTGTCCTTTGGTAAGTACATAATATATTTCATATTTTATTCTATTTTCTGTTATTCAAAATTATAAACTACATTACATTATAGCTATCAGCAATATGAGCGTGAGTTTTTATGCATTACAATATATATTTCCTCTTTCAAAAATTAGATTCATCACTTATGGAAGCTCATTTACTAATGGCTCAAGTGCAATTAACTCAGAATGAATATCAGCTTGCTGCCCAAACTCTTGAAAATGGTCTTAGCTCAAACTTTAAGGTAATAAAAATAATGAGAACTATAATATATTGTTCATAAAACTTAATTTAAAACTCTGAATTTTCAATTATAGTCATATAGTAAAGAATTTTAAGTTATTTAACATTTTAAATACTTTTCAAGGTTCGAGAACATCCAAAATATCATCTTTTACTAGCTCGAGTACAAAAACATGAAGGAGAGTTAGAAAAAGCATTAAAGACATTACAAGGAGCAATGACTTTAGTAAAAACTTCAAAGAAAACATTTACAGATGCTGAGAAATCATCTCCTGTTGAATTTGGACTGTCAGATAATCTAGCGTTGTACTTGGAACTTGTTACAGTTTATCGAGCAATGAGTAAACCAGAAGAAGCCAAAAGAATGATGGATGATGCCTTAATTCAATTCAAAGTATGTGTATTTACAGTAACATCATTATGTTACGAAATGATGATTTATTTATTTTTTCAACATAATATACTCAAGTCACTTTAGAGTTTGATTCATAATCTGCTCTATGCATATACATATATACTCTTTTCCATTGAAGAATAAATAAAAAATTATAAACAACATTTGTTGTAACTTTTATGTAGGGTACACATTTAGAGGGGCGCATTAATATTACACAAGCTGAAGAACTAATAGAAAAAGGAGAAATTGAAAAAGCTTTAGATCTATTACGAATTGTTACTCCTGAACAAAACCATTTTATTGAAGCAAAAAAATTAATGGCAAATATTTTTCTCAACTATCGAAGGGATCCAAAACTCTATGCTGCCTGTTATATGTAAGAAAAATAAATCATCCAGTTACATTATGTACTATTTTTGTGTTTCATATTTAATTTTCAAACATTTATTTATATAGGATGATAATATTATTTGGTTTGAATTTATTTGTACAGTGATATTGCGAATCAAAATCCTACTCCAGCCAATCTTATTCTTTTGGGGGATGCATATATGACTATTCAAGATCCAGACAAAGCAATTGAAATATATGAAGTTGCTCTGGCTAAAAATCCAAGAGATCCAACATTAACTTCAAAGATGGGCCAAGCCTTAGTTGTTACGCATCAATTCACGAAAGCTATAAATTATTACAAAGAAGCTGCTAAGGGGGATGACAATTTTAATCTTAGATTTGACTTGGCTTCCCTACAACAGAAACTGAAACAATGGGATAGAGCAGAAAAAACAATTCAGCAAGCATTGAGTGATTTGACTGACACATCACTAACTGGTCTTTTGACAGAAGTTAAACTTCTTGTTCTACTTTCAAAGGTATTTAAAGACTTAATCAGCAGATTGTATATAGTGCTTATAATTAATAATTTATACTTGCATAAAAAGTTTGAGTACATTTTATACAAACTATACTATATGTAATTTCCTCAAAATATAACACATCTCCTGTGATTTTTTGTTTTTAAGGTACAAATTGGTGCTGGAACGAGTAGTTTGGCTGTACAAAGTTTAGTTCGAGCTAAAGAAACACAAAATAGAGTTTTAAAAAGGTGTATGTTGGATCAACCATCTATTTTACAAGATCAGAAAATGCAATTTTCTAAAATATGTCAAATGTAAGTTTTAGAAAACTAATACAATGATTTATACAATGTTGATAAAAAAATAATAAGTAACACTATACGTTTGTGGAAGTTTTATGGTATAATACATCATGTTATTTATAGTGCATAGCATAAAGTAATTTTAAAAATTATGTGTGTTTTTATATATACAAAAATAGGGTAGCAGATTTAGCTGAAAAACCAAGTGATATTGATTTTGCTATTCGGAGTATGAAGGAAGCTCTTGACATTTGTCCAGATGATGTCAACAGTCTAACAGCCCTATCAAAACTTTACATGAAGGTAAAAATAAATGGAAAACTGGATTCGATAATCATTACATATCAGCAAATACTTGTACTCAGCTGTACACATACATACATAATCTATGTGTGCGTACAGCTTATCAAATTATTATCTAGTCATTAATAAGTATTCATTTTTTTTTCATTAAAATAAAGGCGGGTGATCATATCCATTGTCAACAGACATGTCAACAATTACTCAAAGTTAAGACAGATGCTTCAGAGGCGTCCGTCATGCTTGGAGAGTTGTTTTTCCGGAAATTTGATTTCAACAGTGCATCTTTTCATTTTCAGCAGTATTTAGGTAAGATTGTAAAATCAATGCTGTCGAATAAACAAAATACTTACATAGATGTTGGCTTTTATTCTAATAAATGTTTGTTGTAGATCATGATCCAGTGCATTGGAAATCTCTTATGTGGTATATTGAATCACTCCGTCGATGTGGAATGCTAAAAGATGCTGTACCATATTTACAAGCTGCAAGTCTGCGTGGAGATTCTAGTGATCCTGGTTTTGGTTACTGCCAAGGACTGTATGAATGGTTAGTTATTTTTTCTTTCAATGTTTAACATCATGTTTCATGTTGTATTCTTATTTGAACTTTACTTTAGCTTTACATTTTGACCCAAAACTTTATATTTTGTTTTCAAAAAATTCAGGTATAGTGGGAATGCCAATGCTGCCCTAAAAATGTTGAATAAAGCAAGGAAAGATTCCGTATTTGGACAAAAAGCGCTATTTCTCATGATAGATATTTATGTAAATCCAACGGGTGGTGTATTAGGGGGAGATGCGATGGACTCGAGTGGAAGTGACAGTATGGCTAATGGAAGTGGAGACCGAGCAGATCTGAAAGATGCAGCTCTTAGTACAGCTGAAACTCTAATTAGAGTAAGTGGTTCACTCTTAACTCTACATATATTAATAAAATCAAGTCTCTACTCTACTAATATCTATTATACAAAATAGTATCTTTAAATTTATAGGAACTAACAGTAAAAACACCAGATGAAAAATTTAAGAGACAGATTTTGGAATGTTTCGTTTTGTTGGCTACTCGAAATAAAAATAGAATGGAGAAAGCTGTTCAAGAATTAAGTGGTCTAGTAACAACTGATCAAGGAAGAGAGTCGATAATGTTGGTATATGCTTTGGCTACAGGATACATGTTCATTAAACAGGTATACATAATGTTGTATTTTATGCACTATAAAACATTATTTTGTTTATTCCTTGTACAAAGTAAAAGGTACATGATCATTTAAATGAATTCTCTTTGGAAGTCAAAATAATACGTCGTTTAAATCTCTTGTATTAGACTCCACGAGCTAGGAATCAACTGAAACGAGTAATGAAAGCAAATTGGACTGTTGATGATGCTGAATACTTGGAAAGATGTTGGCTTCTCTTGGCTGATATATACATACAAAGTTCTAAATTCGATCTCGCTACGGAACTAATAAAGGTATGAAAAGTAGTGACACTATGATATATTTTAAATTCAGCGTGAACAGTTTGATACTCTGATATTCGTATATATATATTTTCATAAAAAATAGACTATAGCTGAATGATAAGAAAAAATATGTTGATACAATACAAAGAAAGAAGAAAACAAGAAAAGAGAAACATAACATGCATACCATAGTATTATTATATCTACTAGTGAGTAATGAAATACCCTTTTGTTATTCTTTATTTATGTTTTATAGAAAATTTTGACGTACAACAAATGCTGTATGAAAGCTACGGAATATTTAGGCTTTATTATGGAGAAAGAACAAGCTTACGCAGATGCTGCTATAAATTATGAACAAGCATGGAAATTGACAAATTGTTCTAATCCAGCTCTTGGATATAAACTTGGATTTAATTATCTTAAAGCTAAACGGTTTCCTGACGCCATTGATGTGTGTCACATTGTACTTACAAAGCATCCTAACTATCCAAAAATTAAGAAAGATATTATGGATAAAGCAAGAGCAAGTCTTCGAGCTTAGATTGTAAATTTCAACTGCAATTTTAATATTTTAGACAGCCATTAAATTTTTATGCATTATTTATTCGAACTCGATCCTAAAATACAAAAACCGGAATAACCATTTAAAATATGTACCCTGCGGTACAAAAAATAGTAGGTGATACAAACAAACAGCCTTAAACCATATACCTATATAACTGTAACAGAATCCGTCCATGTATAAAATATTCGTGTATATTGTATGCGTATTAACTATTTAAATACCTATGATGCATAAAACTATATGAAATCAAATTTTGTGTGAAATTTTCCCCATATGTACTACTAGCTCAAACAGTTTTTTAGTAATAGGAGATAATCACTATTGAAGTCATGTACAACTTTTGTACTTTATCTAGTCAAATATAATGTATTATGTGTATCTTCTTATGATTCCACTAATTACAAAAATTGATGCTAATCAGTAATTACGAGTCTTATTGTTAATTAGTAATTAGAAAAATAAGGGATTAACAAAAAGAATCTGTATGATTTTTTGTACAAACTGGAAATAATTTTTATTACATAAATCTTTTCTCTTTCTGTGATATGTTACTTTAAATTAGTTTTTCAAACTAATGATGAGTTACAAATATGTAAAAAAATATATGATAGTTTTTTTGTAGATAATTTTTGATCATAAGATTCCCACGAAATGTTATCATATTTGAAACAATAAAAAATCACTTTCACACTTAATTTATACATGTACTGTTATCTCTTTTGTACTTATACTAAGCAGTTACTTTACTTTGTATCGAAGGAGCTGGTGGACAAATGAACTGCATACATATTTTGATATTTCTTGCATCTAAAAATTGTAAATCGAGATTTCCTAACTTGTTGGATAGTTGTTCTTTCTGTAACACATGAAAATAAAGGAAATATATTATATTATACATTATAGTTTTTCATTGATTTTCTCTTTCGCAAATCACAAGAGATATATTATATAATGCAAATAAAAATCATCTAAAATATAAATATAAAGATTTACCTTTGACATGCACAAGTTAGCATTAGCCTTTTTAAAACGGACGTGTATAATATCTTTATCATTTTCTTCTCGTAGAACGTCTGAAAATAAACTTAGATCGTTTTCAGCATCTTTTACTCCAGGATATCTAAGAACTCTTACAATGTCATTAATTGGAACTTTCGAAGAAGACACTCCATAAGCCATAGACATTGCTTGATAAGCACAGCTATACATACACCATACAAAAAAAATAATACATAAAATATTAAGTGTGTATGAAATTTAAGTACAATTTCATAAAAACCATCCAGTACATAGAGTAAAGAGTAGAAAGCCTTCTAAAAACTATATACCTTCGTATAAATTTAGTTTGTTGACAACAATAGGATACAATCAAAGGATTTTGAAATTTTTCCAAAAGACGAAAATATTGTACATAATTACGAAACTGATAAGCATAACATAACTCAATTGCGGTGTTGAACTTTGGATCACTTCTATAAAAAAAAAGAAAAGAAAATTGCAAAATGAGTACACAATCGTACGAAAAACATATAGTCAATATATTATGTTGATTCATTTATAAATGATAAAATACACATATAAGTATATGTGTGATATATATTTCAATGTTCACACTTACAATTCATTTTTTATTGATAACGCTCTAGAAAGGGAATCAAAGGAATCTGGTGCAACGATCAAATACAGAATTTCAAATTCATTTCGAGATTTTTTCCAATAATTATTCAACTCATAAAAACTCATTAATCGTTTCAAACAATCTACTAAATGTTTTCTATTTATATGTGGATCAAATTTATCAATCGGCTCATCTTGTAACCTGTGTAATAAAATAATTGAAAATCAGAAAAATTCATTATATTTCATTAGATGTGTGTGTGTACACATACATGCTTTTTAAGTTTAAACCATTTTATTCATAAGTATACTAATAAAATCTGAAAAATCACTACAAAAGTCTTACCTATAGGCAGCATAAACATGAAATCGAACAACAGTTTCTAAAATAAATATAGCGGATTCATCACAGATTCTCTGGATGACTAAATCTTGACGTACGGATCGTAACCGATCAAATATAAAGTCATATATAACATTAAAAGGTTCTTCTGTTGATGGTAAAACTCTGAATTCAAAATAAACAAAGT
This sequence comes from Sminthurinus elegans, assembly GCA_034698325.1. Classification (NCBI taxonomy): domain Eukaryota; kingdom Metazoa; phylum Arthropoda; class Collembola; order Symphypleona; family Katiannidae; genus Sminthurinus; species Sminthurinus elegans. Next base: position 3,532 of record JAQGBI010000029.1, on the reverse strand, counting down.
ATTATTTTAGTTACTAAATTGTTTTAGTATACAAACTTGATAACATATTACATAGAATGATAGGAGTGGTATTGACTTTTTTTTTCTTTGTGTTTTAGCTTACTCATGACATAAATAAGTTACAGTTTGGATGAGAACAGGTGATGGTCGTAAATCTTCTGGTATCATTTTATCTGCACCAGCTGCAGAACGTGCGAATGACTTGACTATTCTTTTAATGTCCGCCTTTGGTAAAGATCTTCTCATCCTTCCTGAAGAGATATTTCTGTTATTACTATATTCTTCTGGTGCTACTGAAGATTTTAACCATTCTAATCTATGTAAAATTCCTTCCCTTTCACGCCTAAATATAATAAATAGAAAAGAGAGTATGTCATTTTCATCATGTAAATTTCTCAAGCTCTGGATTAAAACTTATGAGTTACGAGAGTATGAAAAAATAATCAAACATATATATTTTAACTTGGATAGAATTCTTACAAGTGTCTTTCAGATTTTGGACACATTTCTTGGCAAGTACCAATCACATGCATGTTTTTGTAACAAACTCAGAGATAATGAACTTGATCCAAATAAGTATTATATTTTGATTGAGATTTATCACCGTAAAAAGTAGTATTTTTCCTAGAAAATGTCAAAAAAAATAAAACCATTTAGCATTATATAGTTAAAAATTTCATTCCAGTCATTGTATTTATGCTTCACATATTATATAACATCTGCATGTGTAAAATTATGATGAATAATAGAAAGAGAAAACGAGCATTTGGCTTTATATATATTATGTGGTAGGTAAATACATGTGATGAATACAAACTATACTTGGCACAATCAACATGTATTATAGAGCATATACTTAAAAATTCACCATTATTATACATGGATCTTTATTATATAGGCAAATATAATATTATGCAAAAAGGCTTGTTGAATGAAATGACAAAGGGTAATGAAATACGCATATTATAGTAAGTAGTTAGATTATAAAATTACATTGAATTTCTATTACTTCATACTTTTTATAGCCTCTATTGCACCATTTTATGCATAAAAACTGCTATTTTATGCTGCACTGTATTTACTTACTTTTACTACCTATATAATATATGTGTATACATACAAAAACCACAAATAAACACATAAGTTTCTGATTATGACAATATACCATAAGTAATTTTAAAGCGCTTCACTCATTTACGTAAAAATCGTTATCCTGAGTTAAACGTTAAACTATCACCAAGAGGATCATCATGTACCTATACATATATATTTCATATTACACGTATTAATAGAAACTTGGCCAATGGCTTGACTATATAATCACACGTAATTACCCTTTAAGAAACTTCTAAGACACAAAAGTACTTTACATCCATTAACTTTTACTTGAACACACACAAACACTCTTAAAATCCAACATACTTTCTTCGCACTTCTAAATTGTAAATTGCTCAACAAACTCCGTTGCACAATGATACAATAATCGAATATGCTTCTCTTGAAAAATAATGTGATTTAAATCCCACCATATTATATACACACACTATTTCCTCAAGAGATTCTTGGGAATATCTTAGAAGTTCAAAGTTCTCAACTTTTATATACAGCCACTATAAATAGTGTAGTACATAACTCTACAAAACTTTTACTTTGACTGTTATATAGAAAGTGAAAAGGGTTTTGAGTTTTAGCTTTTGGTTTTAAAGTGAATACCAGAGATCAGGATACAAGACTACATTCATTAAAATCAACGATAATCATCTTCTTTTTTTTGTAAACACAATGAGTTTTAACAAATCAACTGAATTTGGCCTTCACTCTGGATATTTTCATCCAGAATTACGAGAATGGCAGCAATCAAACACAAATATAACACCGTCCAATCTGATGTATCCAATTTTTATCACGTAAGTATAAAGTATAATCATTAATCATATGTTTATATATATTATTTTTGTAATAAAAAAAACCAAGCACTGGAAATAAAAGTTCAATTTGTAACTATTATTTGTAAAAAAATAACCCAAAAGACATGATGCAGATGGAGAAGAGGAGATCAAGTCTATGCCCGGTGTAAAACGATGGGGAATAAATAGAATTGAATCTCACCTTAATCCTCTAGTTGACCAGGGATTAAAATCTGTACTTCTTTTTGGTGTTCCTTTAGACAATACAAAGGTAACTAACTACTTTTAATTAAAAAATTTTCACTTTTGTTTTCACCGAATGTGTGGAATTTATTGAAGGGTCTTTTTTACCGGTTTGTGAGCTTATTACTCAATGATGTCTCGATTTTTTGTAGGATGAAAATGCAAGTGGTGCAGACAAGTCAGATACATCTCCAGTGATTCCCGTTATCCAGTTACTTCGGAAAAAATATCCAAATTTAATTGTAGCATGTGATGTAAGTTTATAATTTAAAAAATTAATTATTTGGAAATAATAGACAGTGGACAGAGTAGAAACACAACACACAAAAAGTGAAATATTTATAAATATGGAAAACTGTCACTAAACTAGTTCATGATACATTTTTATGCAAAAAATTGAATTTCAAAATTTAACAAACTTTCCGTTGTGCATATAAATTATAAATATTTTATGCATGAACACATTATATATATATATTATGCGCTTCTATCTGCTTTAATATCTAAGTATTATTATGCTATACAACTATACATGGATAATTTATTATGTCAAAAGAAAATGTACATAATGATAAATGCAATTTCACTAGGTATGCTTATGTGCTTATACATCCCATGGACACTGCGGTATCCTCACTTCAACAGGCCATGTTGACAATGATAAATCTACTCAACGACTTGCAGAAGTTGCACTGAGTTTTGCACAAGCTGGTGCTCAAATTGTAGCTCCTTCTGATATGATGGATGGACGAATCCTGAGTCTAAAAACCATTTTGAAGAAAGCTGGTTTTGGAAATAGAGTACGAAAGATTTTAAATTTATGTATAAATTTTATAAAAATATAATATGTGAGGACATATTATTTGAGAAAGAAAATTGAAAGAATATTATACTACTGTGTTTTCAAAAGTTCCATATATAAGTGTATACTTGACTATATTATATCGTCGGCTTTCTTTTGTGTAATATTCTTAGGTATCAGTGCTATCGTACGCTGCTAAATTTGCATCATGTTTCTACGGACCATTTCGTGATGCTGCTGGGTCAGCTCCTTCATATGGTGATAGGTATAAAGCAGAAGAATGACTCATATGATTAGCTTTTGCCATCCAAAATTTACAACTTTTACAAGCAAAATAATGCAGGCTACCATGCTTACAACGTTCAATTTATCACCCCACTAAATAATATTTTAAAATTTTCAGAAAATCATATCAGTTACCACCTGGATCAAGTGGATTAGCTCTTCGAGCAGCTGTAAGTACCAGGTCTATGCATATTATTTATATCGTGTTAAGCATTACCTAAGGTTTCTCATGACTTCAAATCTTCAAATCGACTCCAAGTCAAATCCACGATTTGAATGGAGTCAAACAGATTTG
>JAQGBI010000028.1:0-45931 GCA_034698325.1 Sminthurinus elegans | reverse complement strand
AAAAAACTAATTGTATGATTAAAATTTCAAAAAAACGCAAGGTAATTCTTTAATTACAATTAAAAGTCAACTCCTATCCTTATAATACACTCGTCTTTTTGGGACGAGTTTTGGATGAGACGAGATTCGTATCAGTTTAGGACGTCTTTTTGGGACGAGCACAGGATGAGACGAGCTGGACCAGAATAGTATCAGTTTAGGACGTCTTTTTGGGACGAGCACAGGATGAGACGAGCTGGACCAGAATAGTATCAGTTTAGGACGTCTGTTTAGGACAAGTTTGGGATTAGACGAGAATGGTATGAGATAAGACGTCTTAGTCTCGTCTTTTTGTGATGAGGTTTGGATGAGACGAGTGGGACTAGTATAGTATCAGTTGAAGACGTCTTCAACTCATACTATACTGGACTCGTCTCTAAATTGTTGGTAGGGAAGTAAAATGTAAACCAACACATACGGACCATATGATGCATAGTTTTAAAAACTGGAGATGTGTCCATCTACAATGTATATACAATGTACAAAGTATACGTACATATTTGGTTGTAAATGCATGGTTTCACATCATCTTATCGTGCTTTCAAGTTGTGCAGTATATGGAATATATACTTGAACAACAAAAGCACATGATTTTTTGAGGTACAAGTGTAGGAAAATTAAACTACACATCTATAGAGTAACGTTCTCCCTCTCTCTCTCTCTCTCTCTTTCGCTCTGTTTGTATGTGAGAAGGTGTAGAATAGAAAATTCAAGTATGATGTAATACACATATGAGGGAAAACACAAAATACTCACACATCAAGAGACAGACACACATAAACACACTCTTACTGTCTCTAACCTTGTATTGGTATTATGTTTCAGTCTGAAGAGTGAGAGAGAGAGAGAGATACATGGACAATGTACATTTGTGCACATGACATGAGGGATTAATATCATAAAATGATATCCGTTGATGCAGCTTATATATATATACATCCCTACAGGAACACTTATACATGCTTCAATTTTTATTTTTTATTTTATCTACATTGGATTATTATTCCCATTCAGATGACTTTGACTGACTTGTTGTTTGCTTTGCGGACATTTTTGAATGCAATTAGAAAAGAGAGCTTGTAAATACATGAAATGCACATGAATTGGATTTTGTAGGGTTTCTTTTATTCTTATTTTGAATACATGTTATTAAAATTTGAATTTGTAGCATTTACCAGGTATACCTCATAGCTTTATCGTTATTTGTATAATTGAGGGGGAGTGCGTAATAAGTTGGAGAAAAACAATCATATAACTTGAGTGCTCGTCTAAGTCTCACGGTAAATAAATGTAAATAAGAAAACCATACAAATATAGTACGAATATAGTTCCGAATATGCTCTATTCAGATTTTATTCCTTTGTATGTATGCATGTATTTATGTATGTGCAATGTATACGTATACTCGTAAAAAATTAGAGCGGTACTCTCCTATATGAGTTGTGAACTTTGAATAAATATGAATATAAATGCAAGTGCAAACTTATCATGTTTTATTACTCATAGTTGTTGTTATTAGTACATGTGAAAAGAGATGATGACGGATAATGATCTTACATATATAATATATGTATATATACGTAATACGTACAGACACAAACAAATAAATGTACATCCACGATTTCAAGTTCATTTCGGATTTTTACTGCTTGCAACAACATATTTTTTTTCTTGTAATTAAGTATTAAGTTTATTTTCAGACAAACGAACAAATTCACAATTCCCATATTCTACAAGGGAAAAAACCTTGAGTAATTGTGTTTTAGCTATGAGAAAATTTATTGGTTTAATCACTTAAATCTTAATTACATTCGTCTCCCTGTGTTTTTCTCTCACTGTATCTCTTGTGTATACGTATTATTTCGTTGTACTTGGCTTGAGATTTTCGTATAAACACAGAATTACCGGTAATTAATTAATTTTATGCAAATCAACCCATGTTCAAATTACATCAGTTGTAATCTAAACATAACAATTTCGCATCATATTTTACTTTTCTCATTTCAAAATCATGTGTTTCCATGTTTGCCGTTCCATTTTATTCTCATTCATTAAAAACCATGAATAAAAAAAGGATTTTAAAGAATATGTTATGAAGGTTTTTAATGAGAAAAAACATGTTGAAGGAAAGAAAAGTAAAAACTAAAAGTGACAGAAACATTTTGAAAATAAAAGTATTTACAATAACAGAATTGACAACAAACACTGAGACTTGTTTACTATTTACTATAGTTAGCACCTGTTTAAAAGTAATTCCAATGTAAATGCGCACCTTCCGTAGTTTTTGTTTGAAATTTGTCTTGTGGTGCATCCATCTATTTTTTGCTCTTTTCGAAAAATAGGTCAGGCTTTGTATAGATAATCTACACATATCATAAGATTTTTAATTGAGTTTACTTACTCCTGTTCTTAGTCCTCCTCATCTTTACAATCTTAATTCCATCTTTACAAAAATACAAGAGATGTAGGATTTTTAATTCGCACCATTTCGTTTCACACCTGGTCTATCTCTGAAAGAGAGTTTTTATCTGTCCCGTCATTCATCTTCCATTCCATTCACAGATATTATACAAAGTAATGGGCTTATGATACTCGAATTTGGTTGGAGCAACTTAATCTACAGTAGATAATATGTACAAAAGATACAACATTTTCTGAGTGAAAGTATTTTCCTTGGGTCCATTTTAGAGTTCAAGTGAAACCATGTATATACATATATTACAAGGGAGGCAAGAGAGGAATAATATATGTATGCTGCACAATATACAGCGTACACGTAAAGAATAAAAAAATGCATTGTATGGAAATAGTACAGGAAGTTATACATGCATATCCTACACTATTTTTAACGGGTGGAGAATGAAAAGTGTATACAATTTGAGGTAGTTTTTACCTTTGAACAAAATAGTAAAAGGATTGAAAGAGTCAAATGGAAGAACATAAAGGTGTCACCCAACACCGACACACAATACAAGACAAGAACTCCTCTGTCTTCTTCTCGACATTGTATTTCTTCAACCATTTTCTTTTCTTACCTCTAGACACTCTCAACTGTGACGCAATGTAATGTGAAATCTCAGTCAAGAGGGGATGGATAGTCGTGACAGTCTTATTCTGATTGCTAGTTCTCATTATTATTATTATCAAAAATCACAATCATAAATTTTAAAATATTTAAAAACTTACAGGTCAGATTTTGATGCAGCTTATATACAGTATAAATATACATAAATGTAGGAACATTGTATTGAAATTAGTGAAAAATTGCATAAGTTGTAAAGAGTCCAGGCAAATTAAGTCTATTTTTGTTGCTTTGCATTCCAATATACATTATACATGCATGTAGTATGGTCTCTACTTTACTAAACTCCTCGTCACAATTAACCATGTAGTCATGACTTATTGAATAGAGTAGTATTTTTTTTGCAGGTACATACATATGAATGCCTGTATCTTTTTTTTTTAATTTCCATGAAGTAAATGATAAGACAGGAGAAAAATATATTTTTTTAAATGCAAGGCTATAATACTGAAATGCATTTGAATTCTTTTTTTTCTTCATATTATACGTCATAGATCACAAAATGAAGGACAAGTGGAAGTAAAAATAAACTAATGTGCAATGAACGATGTGCATGTGTAGAAGATATAATATAATATGATATAATATAATATGTACATGTTTCAAAGAAATTTAGAGCTCTAAAACTCTTTTTGTTTCCCTCATATAAAATTTCCTCATGTTTGTACTGCCTAATGCTCCTTGTGGTACATTGTATATAGGATGAACAGAAGACAATGGACTTGCATGTATCCTCTCTCATTTAATAAGAAAAACACAATGACACAAAGTTTACTCTGTTTTGTCATCATTCATGTGGATTCTGCGGTGAGCATGATTCATGTTGCATGTGAAATTTTAACTTGAGAGGAAAACCTGAGTATAAAGGGGGATTTTTATTAATGGAAATCCGATATTGACGACATATGACAAAGTCCTTTTGAATTATGTACATTTACTTATTGTACACGCATCATGTATATGGATATGCTCATGTGATATGATATTTCAACTGTAATACGTATGATAATTGGGAAGCTCTACCCTTTATAGTACTATAATACTAGCACATGTATCTTGAGTGTAAAGGTTGTATAACTGAAATATTTTTCATCGTAAAGTTGAGTCTCTTTAGGAATTGTACATACAATGTTCGTAGGCATGTTTATACATAATATAATACTATAGGTTCTCTAGGTATAAACATACTATAATAATGTTCAAATGACGCCGAGATAAAAATGACTGTTGACTGAGCATTAATAACACTAAGGAGTTTAACGGGACTTTTGTTTCTGGCTCACAACTTCTATTAAATATTCGTATGTGGTCAAACATTTACAAATATAAAAGTTGATTTGATTGAAACAATCTGGCTCTTTGCCAATACTAAAATCAATAATAGTAAAACAAATGCTATTGTGAAGAATTCTCTCTATCTGTTTTCAGTATAACTTTTTTGACATTTCATTCGACCGTACTGAATATTGAATATTATATATTATAATATAGTCAAATGGATTTAAAACTCTTTACCTTGCGATTCCATCGTATTAAAAACTTGGTGTTTTTTTGGTTAGTCTACACTAACTAATTCAATTGCATATTTGTGTGTACATTGAAAAATATGTAATAGGCAGAAAAAGCTCATCTATCATCTTGGGGTATCCAAACGTAGTGTATTGTCATTTGTTTGCTATATGTTATCCTATTGTATCATATGATTTAATATCGTGGTGTGATATGATAATGAATCTGAATCTGAATATATTGAAACAAAACACATCCTTTTGTTTTTTCATGTAATGTTTCCAAAGCAGAATAGAAAAAAAAGTCCTTCTTCTCTTTCCGATGTCTCCTACGTTGTTCTGAGAGAGGTAATGTGATACACCAACATGAGCAACAACAAGTACATTGTACATTGTATTTCATTATATACATCATAAGTGATATGATTCTTTGTAAAGCTAAACTTAAAGTTGAATGACTTGTTATGGCTCACATGTATGCACAAAGTGAAGACAGAGAAAAGTCAAAGGTAAAACATTTTCTACTCACTTCATCTCATTTTTTATTATGGAATATTTTTAATGTCATAAATATATTCAAAATTCAAACCTTTTATTTGTAGATGGTATACTTTTATTACACATTGTGTTATTAAATTCTTCATCTTTTGTCAATTTCTTCAAGAATTCTACTTATAAAATTCAATCTGAAAAATCATATTATTTTACTCAGTTTCCAATTATATAAAAGATGACAGTTTTGCAAAATCTTGGATTTTGGAACTTGTAAAGTATTTTGTATTCAATTTATTTGAAAAAAAGTAATATAAAAAGACCAAGAAATCCAAATCTTCACGAAATGCCTTACAAAAGTCCTTGTATGTACAAGCTGCTATCTTTATGAAAAATGAATATAAGTAAGCTAGACTGACAGAAAAAAAGTCTAGAGAATATCATGTAAACTACTGTGGTCTCCTTTCCTTGATGACTAAATAAAAGCATGTAATTTTTTACACGTACTCTTAATATGCTTTCACTTTGTACTCTGTACACACTTTCCCTAGTTAAAAAGATATTAAGTAACTTGTTGAATATGGATTGAGAATGATGCGGTGTGCATGAGATCTCTTTTGTGCTCACTCGAGATAATGAAGATAAAAAATAAATTTGTATGTGTTTATGTGAGAGTTGTGGCACCTCAACAATGGGACATTTATATCACGCTCGTTTTTACTATAGTTTTTTTTTGCCACTGTTTTTTTTTCGTTGTGAGTGAGCCCTCATCCTTTTTCTACCTGGCTGAGATTCTATGTAAATGGAAATGGAAAGGATCCCCCATTTAACACATTATGTAGCGTACTTTCATGCTTCCATGTACACAGGATAAAAACTGTGTGTGCATGAACCAGTCGGTATACATTGTACATTGTACATAAGGAAGAGTAATTGTGCTCTACCGTAGCTGTTTCTGAGGGTTTGCCTTTGCCTTTTCCTTTTTATGCAAGAAGTGAGTCTGAAAGAGTGTACGCGGGCTTTGAAACGCGTGTATTTTCCTTGCCGCTAATAATGCCGGCAGTTGAAATTGATCTTAAAGGGAAAAAAAACTTTAACTTTGCATAATATATGTACTCAAGTAGCAACCCTTTTTTTATGCCTGTAATTTTGACAAGCGACGGCTACAGTCTACAATTTTGTATGGTGTATGGTCTATGGTCCCTCGTAACGTGTATAAATGATGTGGTATGCGTTCCAGAATAATATGTAGTTCACGGAATGAAAAGGTAAAAAGAAAAAGCGACAGGGACGGATGCTCGTCGTAAAGAGGAGAGAGAGAGAGAGGTTGATAGATTGACTTGATCCCAATTGAACCGCGTATTTATACCCCAATGTATCTAAATGATTCATATGGAAATCCTTTTTTTTATCTCAATCTATTGTGCTTCTAAATACACCCTGGTTTCCCTTGAAACGTCGTCACCCTAATTAAATATTATCTCAATTACTCGTGGGTATAAAAAGTGCAATATTGTGAATAGTTATTATTATTATTGCTGATATTCATAAGTCATAAAGACACGTCAAAAAGTACAGTATGTTCAACCAAAGTCTACTCATTTTCTTATTGTCAAACCTCCTGCCTTTGTCTTGAATTAATATAATGTACTACTGTAAACTTACACTGCGTTTTAAAATTAAAAAATTGTAGGAAAGTTCTTCGCAAGTTTACATTCTCTTAAAATAATAACAAAAAAAAATCATCTCAATGAAATCAGTCAAAATGTTTTATCTACGTTTAATAATCTTACTCTAGCGTTGAATTGGTGAAGATGATATACTAGGTATTCAAGTGTAGAAAAAGTACAGTATTGATTATATGTTATGTATCCTAAGAATTTTGCGTTATATAATACACAACATGACTTTACAACAGTGAGAGAATACACAGATATGAGAAAATGATGGACTGCCTCTAGGTAAAAAGGTCATAAAGTGATAAAATCATCAATCGATATAATATCGTTGAAAAATATACACATGACTCCATTGTTTAGTTTTATGGTGATTTTATCCACTCTTTTGTGTGTATACGTTTATTTTTTAGCATTTGATTTTTTTTTAAAAAAATAAAATTCTATGCTGCTCACTGTTTAAAAGTTCATTAGAATGATAACTCGTGAAAAGTACATAGAGATCGTGAGTAACTTTAGCATAGACAAAAATAGATGAGTTACGTTAAATTTAGCATTAAATTGAAGTACAGCATACAAGTATGTAATACTCACCAAACATAATGTTGTACTGAAAATCCAAGAAAAGTTTTAATTGATAGCATGTAATCAAACTTTTATAGTGTGGAGTTTCTTATGGTGAATTCTAATATACAAAATGTTCACACATATGTAAGCTATTTTTATTCAATACAATATACAATAGTATTAAAACATGGTTGTTGATTGTTGATATATTGGCGTCGTCTTTTGAGAAAAGTATTGGGAAAAGAACAAGAAAAAGATGAAGAAGAGTGAGTAAGAATAAGGGAAATAATTTGTTCACATGCTTCAAGCTTCAAGACAACAGCGAGAAAATACACAAGAAGATAGTTTAATAGACAGAGCTTCGATGTATCTTTGTTTTACGTGTATGTACAAAGGTAGGAAAGGTAGTAGAGATTTTGATAAAGGGTTAGTAGCAGAACAGAGAGCAAAGAGCAGAAGGGGGTGAATGGGGTTGAAATAGAAGGCAAGGGTTATTGTTGTGTGTGTTGACTATGTACATTCTGTATGCTTTCCATAGGCAAGGTGCCTTCCAGGATTGTCCCGTGTCCACATCCTCTCATCCTCTTGGCCCCTCTCAGTTTTGATTCACGCATTGATGTGACCACACCACACATAAGCCTAACAAGGTACCAAAACATATCAACCCAACCCACCAAACCCTAAGACAAGCTACCCGTTCAGTACATAGGGCAATGCAGAATACTAGCATCACATAATACAATACAATACAATACACTACAATAGTAATAATAATAATACAATATCATACCATACAATACAATAGGAGACAACAATACACGTGATTGCTCTTCATCATTACCGACACTTGACCATCATCACAAGTTGAACTCGTATTTATTTTCAGTATCAGTATAGTACTAAATCTGGCAAGGACATGCCTGTGAAGACCAAGTTTAAACCAATATATATATTTATATAATTTCCTCTAATTAATATACATCAACAATACATACTTACTGGTACTGATTGTTGTTACTCCATTCATCCATTACAAAGGATCAATGAGTTCACATTATCCAGTTAGTTAGTTCAATAAATACATTATTTTATATTTGTGACTCACGGATATCCAAAAATAAAAAACTTTTACCTAGGAATATTTTAGTGTGACTTACTACTATAAATTTAATAGTTCTCAATCAATGTGTACTTGATTATACAGTTCCCATTTAGAAATTTTCATCATTTTTTTATTGAAATTTATACTAAAAAAATTGTTTGATTTTTTTTTTAAAAGAAAATACAAAAAACTTACCGGCTTCTCAAATATCAAGTGATCTTCATCATCAATCATAAATAAATAAATAAATAGTGATTTTACTTATAACGTTACTATTAAGATTTTGGAAATTTTAAACTCAAGAAAATTGTGATTAATTTCATATAAACAAACAAGAATACAGTTTTGAAAATTAATTTAAAATAATATACTGTTGTGATTTATGCCCGTGTTTTAAAAATTTGAATTGTGCCTAAACATACATCGTATATTTTTTATACTATAAGTCTATCTACATATATCTACAAGTGAATATAAAAATCTTATGCACAACCTATAACTTCCCGTGATCAATGAAAAATCAAATAAATACTAGCAAGACATAGAGCTAAATATGTGCTTTAATTTACATATAGATTTTTAAAAAATCCCATTGATGTGATTTGGAATGACTTGTGGTTGTGTGTGTAACTTGATAACAGTTTCATAGTTGGATTGAAAATTTATGTCTACACATATCATCAGTTTATACAAGTTTTTTTTTACTTTGTGAGAAAATTCTGATTTTGGATCGATAATCAAAAAGCCTACAACGTATGATATTTTTTTTCACTTTACTTTATGGAAATTGTTTTTTATATATCTTAATGTTTAGTAATAGAACATATAACGTTGATGAACGTTAAATCAAAATAAGGGTGGGTTCAGACTATCTTCTACTGTTCTTTAGGTGGTGAAATTAGTAATAAAGTTCATCTTCCCTGTGAATCTCTCATATAGTCATTTATTTATAGGACTACCTTGAAATAGATTTAAATTATTAGTATCCTTTTTTTAGTGCACTACAAAATGTCGTCTCAAGTCATTCTCGACCATATTGTCATAAAATATGATTAAGAAGAAAAAGTATGCATAAATACATTGTGGTGCATACTTTGATTATAGTTTTTTTTGTGTGTTAGCTGATGTGTACTTAGTGAATCCATAAAAAGATGTACATATCTGAAAATGCTAGCTGGTTAGCACTTTGAAAAATTTTCTGATCTCTTAGGCGTACTTATCGGATTACAAGCGTAGAAAATCTTAAGTTTTCTCATACTTTGGTCACAGTGAGACAGAGACGTCTATGTATTCATGCATAGTTTTGTAGTGGAATCTAGATGCTTTGTGCCTTGTAAAAACTTTACTATGCATTTTAAATATGTGTAATTTAGTCAACTTGATAATAAAAAAAAAGCTTCGTTTTTCGTCTTCTCTGGTGGAAGATAGATATTGTGGGTAGAAATATGTTGTGTGTAGATATTTTGTGCATAATATATAATAATATTATAGGTTGAGTCTTCAACTTGACTCAACTTGGAAACGTCAGCTCCTCATCTTGATTCTATACTTGATATTTGATCTTGATAATGCGGCTACTAAAGTTATACATAGATAATAAAAAGTAGGGATTCATTTACTTTACTTGGAGTACAGCTTAAATTGTAGAATGTATGTATGTGGTGATGAGTTCAACTCTTTCCTGGCTAGTTTTACAAGACAATAGAGACGAGGTAATAGAACTAGCAAGAAAGTTTTAATATTATACTCATACTCATCTACTTTCATGTGAAAGAGTAACTCAAAGTTTTAACTCGAACATAATATTATGAAAAATACATAATACGTCTATAAATATGCATCTATACAACTCATACAAAGTTTTTTCCTGTCTACATTGGTGACTGAAAAAGAGGTCTGAATTTATTATGAAATCCAATATTAGATTTCATATATAATATCCTCTGGGACAACAGAGTACAGAGTTTCCTTTTCTTACGTGTTACGAAAGGATTATTTTTTTAAACTACACTCAAAGTTTTAAACAACAATCGTGGTTGTAAGCTCTTACTTAAATACAGTATAATATATGTCAGTAGCAAAGGACAAACCAAAAGTCATATGAAAATGCTTTCGTAACATTGTTATTGTGTTGTGTATAATATAACTTTTTTTGAATTGCATTTGTACAATATAATATATAATATAAACTTATAATATAGTTTGCACTGACTTTTTTGGTTACACTTTTGAAAAAAAAGATACTTCATGATGAACTACGCTCCATGAACGAATGACTGTAAAGTGTCTGTTTAAATGAAATAAGAAGAATTTTTTTCTTATGCTCTATTATATAATGCGTTCTTAAACTAACTTTCATACATAATTGAGCAAATTTTTAAACTTAGAACCTGAAAATTTCAGTATTTTCATTTTATAAAAGAGAATTCACTACTCTTTGTCTCTCATTTGTAGAAAAATTGTACTTCAAATTAAGAAATTCCTTCTACTGAAAAGTCCTAAAAAGTCTTTTGAAGGAAGAAAAAGAGACGACGAATAGAAAAAGATAGTGATAAACCCTGAAACATTTTTATGTATGAGGTAAAAAAAGAAGAAGATTGATGATATAAGCTTTTTTGAAAAAAAAGAAAAGCTTTCTTAGTCTGAACGAGACGAGAAAAAAGCAAGTATCAAGAGTTCATTCCATGTTCAAAGCTCAAAAAGTGAATCAAAAAATATTTATACTCTGGTACTCTATTATCATCATTATTAAACTCTTAGGCTTATATACATTCAGTGTTACATGGAGGACAAAAAGATTTGAAAATGAACATACATGTATATTTGTATGTATGTACTTGCTGTTATTCATGTGTATCTCTTATAAATGCCCGTAATATATTTCTACTTGTGTGCATTTGAAGGTTGAATATTTAGGATTTTGGAGTTGTAGTTGGATTGAATTGTATAGCTTGAGTATGGATAAGTTTTTCTCTTTTTGGTCTAAAGCTTTAGATTGACAACAAGATGTAGTTCAACAAGATGACGTTTTCTTCTATTTAATTGAAAAATAAGATGGATGTTTGAAGTTTTGACTTGCTTTGCAACGAACATTTAGTTTGTGTTGTGTTATGTATTATGTAGTGTGTGCGCTGTTGTTAGGTGTTACATGAAAAGGAAAACGACAAAAAGATATTGAGAGAGAGAGAGAGAGAGAGCAGGAAAGAAAGAGAAATGGAAAACGAGAGAAAATAAAAAGGCATGTGTATTACTATCATGTATGGAAAAATAGATGCCATGTGGATAGTAAGGGTGGTGACCTAACGTTATTATGGTCAATGTTTCAGTCATCAACATAAGATTCAACTAAAATATTGTTAGAATATTATTTTTGTATGAGTGTCAGCATTGAGGATCAGTAAATCTGAGTCGTTTAAAGTCTAAAGGTAGAATATATGCATAGAATATAGAGAATTACATGTGTAGAGTATATATATAGAATATTATTATACATACATGTAATACTTTTTTTCTCCATCATTCTCGCAGGGTAGACGATGAGGATACGGCAAACATTGTTTTCAGTGTTGTCGACAATTTTTCGTGATTGTACATGTGTGTGATGTGATGTAATGTAATGTAAAATGTAATGTGTGTGAGTAAGTATGTGTCTATGTGTATTCTGCATTTTGTGTGTTTCACATGTACACATTTTTACATCATTACGCGGTTGCAGTGTGCAATAATACATGGTTGAATACATAATAAATGTTCAGAGAGTTTCCATCAAAATACCGTAGAGATGACCCCGCAGCAACAACTCTGCCCTTCAATTTTCACCCTTAATTGGACTGAAAAATTCTGCATGTTCTGAGTGAATGAGTGAGTGTGTATGTATTCTTCTCTGTTTCTGTCTGTCTATCCATCTCTCTCTACTCAAAGTTTTCAAAGTTCCACAGTTCATTTAGAAAATGTGTGCATGTTTCCATCTGTACATAATATTATACTCTTTTTTTCTTGAATTCACACACAAAACAATACACAAAATCTGTCTGTATATTCTCTCGCTTTTTGTGCATGTGTATAGTTTGACTCTGATATAATATATGTCTGTATATATTTATATATTATATTATATATATATCCGTTTCAGCTTTGAAAACTACCAAGTCATAAAGAATGGACACAGAAGTAATACTGTTTTGCTCTTTTTTTTATTTTTTGTTTTACCTTAATCGTGTAGGGCAGCAAAAAGAAAGAAAGAAAAAGAGAGAATAAATGTGTGTCTTCCTCACATTCGAATTGAACTCTTCTCCTTTTCTTATTTATTTTGTGTTATGTTGTTCCATGTTGCAGTCTCTCTCTCTCAAGATTCTGTGAGGTAGATTGCGAGACAGGCAGACAGATGAAATGGCCTTTACCACAGATAAAATAATTTTTCTACATCTATTCGTATCTATCGGAGTCTTGCTACGTCCACGTTTTTTTCCATCTCTGTCTCTCTCTCTCTCTCTTTATTCGGAAGCATTTGAATTCTCATTTCTATACTCTTCTTCGTATAACTTTTCTTATATTTGATTGTACTCATGTCTTGGCTTCTTTTGGTCATTTTTGTTTTTGCTCTTTTATTCTACTTGGTCCATCCGACTTCAGATGAGACCAAAAAGAGTTACATTCTATCGGTCTGTGTTTCCTTCTTATTCCTTCTTATTTACTCTCAGGAAAACATAACTGTGGAGTAAAGTGAGGAGTAAAAAGTAAAGAGAGTAAAGTACCAAGTTAGATTTGGGTTTCAAGTTTTCTTAACATGAACATGCAATGTCTTTCTTATGTATGTACATCTTCATTTACTTTTCCTGTACCGTATTTTATTCCATGCTCAAAAAGGAGAGGTAGATAGATAGATAGATGGAAAGAGTAAAAGAAAGAAATAATCCAATAAAAAATGGAATCAAGGATCATATTCCATGGAATATAGAATATAAAGAAATACCTTGATAATGTCTCATCCTCAAAAGTATCTAATTCAATGTTCTCTCTCGCTCTGTCTCGAATGATAGTGTTAAGTTTTGTATTAATGCTTTTTTTCTACCTCATTATACGTCTTGGTTCTGAACTCTAGGGGCTAATGGGAAAACACATCAATGATGAAATAGAAGAAAATAGAGAGATAACCATACAGGACAAAATACGTGTATCGTGTATCATTGCTGTGTCATATTATTAAATCTGCACAACTTTTATGCGAACCGTGAATATATTACATACTACATTCATTGATTTAGTGAAAGAAAGAAAGAAAGAAAGAAAGAAAAAGCTCTCGATACACTTTACACTATGTAGTATATAAGAAATAAGAAAATGGGGTAATAGTAGTAGCTAGTGTACGAGGAAGAAGAAAAACTAAAGTCTAAAGAAAAAAATCACAAGTTAAAACTCTAAAATTTAAGAAACTGACTACACTAGGAACAAAACATTATACCATACTAGAGGAAGGAACCCAGTGTCAAAAACTAAGAGCTTTTGACTGTAAAAAGCTTGAGGCATAGATTTTTTTTATTATTATTATTATTTGAAAATAAAATATAGTTTTTCGGCTTGGCAATAAGAATTGACGTACATTTACTCTGTATTGTGAAAAAATAGGAGTGGTTCAAATCAGATCAATGTATCAGCTGATTTTTTTATATTATTCTCAAACTCTCAACGTCGTCTTCATCATCATCTCTGTATTTCCAGCACTGTTGTGTTGTCATACAGTATTAGAAATAGAAGTCTTCTTCTCATCTATATATTTGCGTACTATTATTATTATCCCTGTATCTAGATGTGTGTGTTTTTGTATAGAATCTCTCTATATACCATAATATATACACTTTAGATTTGAACCACGCCCTGTAACAATGCAATGCATAATAATTTCTTGTATATATATATTATTTGTAGTATTATGGTTTTACTCGACAAAAATCTCTTCTTTTTGCCTGTATAAAGTCTTTGTAGATACATTCATAAGTATGGTTATCTTGTTGAGACTTGAGACACAAAAGTATCTAATGTTGAACTTATATCCAAATTGAAAATTTGAAGCAGAAGCTCTTCAGTATACGGAAGACCATGTTGTCAAACTTATCTATATAGACAAGTATATTATAAAGCTTCTCATTGTTTCTCATTGTTAGTTTGTAGTTATTATTGTTATTTATACGTGATATGACTATACACTTATAGAGATTGATAAGAGATAAGCGAATATCTTCCTGTTCGACAAATTTACTCCAGTGGTCCTTATTTATGGGATCGCGTTTTGTAGTCGCATATTTTCGTGTGTACATATGTATAATCAGTCACTATTGGATAATAGTACTCTTGTTAAATTGTACGTGTATGTACGGTTGTATGGATGCATGCCTTCATGATTATGAATATAGTATCAAGTTGGAAATGTCCATGTGTACGATTTAAGTTATGGATATTCAACAGGTAAAGAGCTGAGGGAGATAGAGAGAGTGGGATGGAGAAACAGGAGCAAAAGAGTAGTCGTATAGTAGAAATTGAGGAACGCAGTAGTAAATTATAATCTAATCCTGCACAAAACTCTTTGATCTGATTCTATCTTTCTTTATCAAATTCTAATTTTCTATTTCATACTCTCATTCTTCTAGATTTTGTAGTCTGTATTATGTATTTTGCATGAAAGATGATGATGATGATGATGCTGATAATAATGGAGGATGGAGGGAATGAACGGAATACATAAAATGGATGAACGGACGAAGGAAGGAACGTTGTTCGTTAAATCTTTTTAAGTTGGAATAATAATAATAATAATATAATACGTTATAGAATTTTGTTTCTCTCTTCGTATTGGATCTCGTGAAAAAAAAGTCGGGTGTGCTGTTAAATATACTATACTACATTTTATATTCTACATGTCCTATATTATAGCACAGGGGGTAAATATTTAAATGTGTATATATATACTATAAAAAAGAGAGATGTAGAAAGAAAGAAAGAGCATTGGTAGAATAGAAGATGAAAGGAGCATGGGGAAAACTTTAGAAGCATTTTTAAAAGAAGGGTTGTGTAATAATAAGAATAATAAGAATAATATGCATAAGACTAACTGAAAACAAGGGGAGGAATAAATGAATGAGAATTTTGAACAATGTGCTATTTGTTTCTTTTGCAGAATCCACTGATGTAAAGATACAGTCTCCTCTAGAGCTATTTACAAAAGGACCTTCATATTCAAAGTAACAAGAACGTTGACGGGTAATACTACTACTACTTCTACTACTACTACTACTAACCTGGCACAATAAATAGTTGTCAAGCAAGAATTTAGCCAGGAAGAGAAAAAGAGGGGCGTCTTTAGTTACGCTATCCAAAACCGTCTACTACACTTTTCAAAAAGTACACACACACACACTGTTTTAAAAGGAAGGAAGGGAACGAGACAAAAACGATCAAGGAAGAAGAACGAGAAGGGAAAGAGAAGAAAGACAGAAAGGATAAAGGACGGAGGGATACGTTGGAAAAAGAAATTTAAAAAAAAAACACACTGTGTACTATAAAAATTGAGCTTTCTCTATTAGTGAATCGTCGTTGAGAAATCCATTGAGGATTTCTAAAGATTCTTCGTCACGACGTTGATTGAAATCAGTCGGGTGGAGGAGCTTCACAGGCCCTCCTCCACTGTTTCCATAGGAACATCCTCTTCCGTCTCGTCTCTCGTTCCTCCAATTTGGAGTGAAGTGCGGCGTATGTCGGAATTAGAAACTGCTACTGCGCCTTCGCCGTCGTCTGCTACGGTGGGTCATGCCTCTGAAATTTCTTTAACCTCTGCTTCAGAGTGGAGACCCTTTGTTTATCAAAATCCTATGACAGTAGCTACAACTGCCATGCTCAATGTAAATGGTGTTAATGATGATCCCACTTCCCAATTTATTTATCATGACTACTTTGGAAAAATTAAACAAGATCCACTAACTACAGAATCCATTCACACTGCTGAAATCTGGTCGTAAGTTATCAATTTATTTTATATCTCATTTAGTAGTTAGTTGGTATTATAATATATTTCATGTATTCATAGATGCATATTTAATCATTACGCATAGAAAATACAGTACAAAATTATAAAGTTAGTTTCTTATACCACTAATAATATTTAGTAATAATATTATTATACAGTGATTGTATCATAAATATATTACAGTATGTGATAATTTTGGAATTCCCGTAAATGAGTGTATCCTTTTTAATCCAGTTTCCTCTTCATTTGCCGGTAATCGGTAATTTTTCTCGATTTACTTTTGTAAAGATCATTTTTTGATCAACTTTTTATTTCCACAAGCGACAAGCCCAGTCAAGTGGTTATATTATTTGTTTCAAAGATTGTGTATTTACACGTTCCAAATTAATTCCAAAACAAACAGACATGAGCACCCACACTCATAATATTGTATATTATGAGCTACAAGTTATGAGATACATATATTATTATCCTGTTTTCCCTCTTCCACCCCGTAGTACCTACAATGCTAGAAAAATGGACTATGTTTGTATTTGTATAATGTACGTATATAGAATACTATGGAATGTCTTGAATGGAAAACAGAATGAGAGTATCGTGTAGTAACGATTCTTAGAATTCCAGCTACTGCCTACCTATCTATCTATGTATGAATGAATGACTAGACTAGTTTTGAGTTTAGAGTTTAGAACGATGCGGTTTGTCTTGGTATGTAGTTTGCTGTGTAATTGAAAAGGAGAGCGAATGAGAGACGGAGATAAAGAAAAACAGGTCGGAAGGAATGAGCGTAAAATTATGTGTAGTACAGTAATTCAAAGAGCTATAAAGAGCATATTACGAGCATGAGCGTCTACACATTGAACATTGAACATGGCCATATTTATTTAATTTATTGTTGGTAGTCTTGTTAAATTCACATCAACAATTAACATTAAAATGACGAGTATACTATATACTACACTCTATACACATGACATGTACACGCCTAATCCAATCATCTAGATATGTACAAACAAAACCATAATAATATATACTTACACTCTCACAAGGGCTATTTAAAAGTTGAAAATGAGAAACACTTAATTACTGTAGTGATGAGATGTGGAGCACCTATTATTATTATTACTTACTACTTATTACATACAGCAGTCTATTCTCCTCCTTGTTTAAGCAATTAAACAGTGACTAAAGGTTATGTGGTTTTATGGATATTTTAGTTTGATGTGCTATATGTAAATGTTTTGGTACATGATGGAAAAAAATTGGTTATTAAATTTGGAATTTGTTTATACACACAAGTAATAAAACGCAAAAGATGATGTCAGATTCTAATGATGATTCTATGATGAAGAGTATTGAAAAGATTAAAGTTTGCACGTAATCAGGAAAAGCTTTTAAATATAAATTTTATTTTATAGTATATAGTAATATATAATATATATCTAGAGAGGTGAAATATAGTAATATAGTATGCAGAGAGAGAGAGAGAGAAAGATAGAGATATACATAGAGGAAAAAGTAGGAATGAAAACACTTAGTTTAAAAAAGAATACTATTAGAGTTTTCAAATGAAATGGTGAGATAAGCAATAAATAGTCGGTTTTTTTGAAAACACACACCACACACTGATATGTTATGCACGGTTAGTTGTACTTTCGTTTTTTCTCTAGAATCTTCTATTAGCTATCTACATGCATATTAAATTATATTGTATACAGTTGAACTGCTCATCGCAGCAAGTATCATTTTATGGGAGGTAGTATCTTGTTTTCCTAAATCTCATATTCAGTAATTGAACTAACACGTCCAGATTTGCATACGAATAGAACTTGATTCCAAAGAGTAACTTAAATATTTCTTGATCACTTTTGTGTGTACTATCGTATCTGTATGTAAGATACGTTCATCTCTCTCTATCCATCTTGCCAGATGTTGTTGATTTCTTATCTATGTCATTATCTTTGAACATCCAAATGCATTTTTCCACAAAACTATATAGAGTATATAAATAAATAAATAAATAAGCTATGTAAAGGTACAAGGAAGATTCTAAAATTTCATACATAAATATTATGTACATTTATTTGCTTTTTTTTTCTGCTTGTTCTTCTCTTCGTCTGTGTACATTAATCTCTTACGTATGTATGCATAAAACGAAGAATTTAACTATAGAATAAAAAAGGATTTGTTTCTTAGAAAATAGAATTATATAATATAATGTATAGTATGGAGAAAAAAAAACAACTCACTCGATGTATACCGAGTATCAATAACAATAATGGGAATTTTTTTCGTTCTTCTATAGTAGAATAATTTGATAGTTAAAAAAGAGCGACAATGACGACAAAGATGATTTTATTGCTCAGGTAGAACAGATGGAATGCAAAAAGAGAAAGAAAATAAATTGTAAATTAAGTAACGCAAAAAAAATAGTTTTTTTTTATACTAAAAGTCCTCATAGATTTACCGCCTTGGTAAAAGTAATAGTAGTAGTAGCATACAAGTAAATAGTAAATTGTTAAATAAAAATCTTTGCATGCATCAAGTCTGTCTGTATATATTTATGTACATGCAAGGCATAAATGCATATGCACATGTATATAAGCTACACTACAATCACATCATAATAAAAAAAACTGTTCAATGAATAATTGAGAAAACTAAATGAGTAAAAAGTATAAATAAGAAAGAGAGGGATACACGATGATCCTCAATATAATTATACTTGGTTTGATTTGCGTAATTGTTTGGAAACTTGTCAAAAATAAACAAACATCATCCGCACGCAAATGAAAATATCATATAATGACTCACTAATGAGAACTAACGTTCTACCCAAATTCAACTAAAATGGAATGATATATCCAGTGTACAGATAAATCTAAATAGTGAAGGATAAGTCTTAGAGAAATATTTTGTGTAAATTAAAAAAGGCATGTAGATATAATGCGAATACATAATACATTGTGAATTGTAGAATCAAAATCAGATGTAGATAGTTTAGGATAAGAAAATGTTTTTCGTTTTGTAATAATTTAATTTAATGTAATTTACTTTGAACGGCAATTTAGTAGTAGTTCTAAGTTGGATTTGAATTTCTGTAAATGTTTGTATATTATTATAGTGAGAAAGAGATAATATATTACAGTGACAAATTGTTTACCTTTCACAGTGAAACATAAGACTAATTTTTAAATCATTAATAATTTTCATTCGTAACTCATCATCATCATCATCTTTCTCTCTCTCTCTCTCTTCATATTCGTATTTGTATGCAGGTATACTATGGTTTGGAGTTTGGAGTTTGAGTTGAGTCTCTCTGCGCAAAAAGCTTTTTACATAAATTTGAATGATTAAGAATTAATTTTTACCTTTTACAATGTGTTATATTATACATGCTGTCGTGTTGGCTGTATTTTTTTTCTGTTTTGCTAATGTGGTGCTCTTTGCTCTTCATAGACGTTTGCTCCTGCAAAAAAAACCGTACAAGGCGAAGGAAAGGCAAAATAAAATATATTATAATAAAAGTTTACCAACTTTTTAGGAAATTCATCATACTCACTGCTCAAAATTCATCAGTAACTGATGTACAATATATATGTGTGCACTTACAGCTTACATAGTCGCGAAACATATACCGAATACATAATGAAAGAATAATGAAAGAAACTACATAATACTGAAAGAATGGAACTTTTACAGTATGCAATAAGGGAGAGAAGACTCTGAATTGCGATTGAGAATTAAAATGAAATAATAATAATAATAATAATAATAAAGAGATATACCAACCAAGCACACCAAGCACATGATCTATGTGAATATATCTGCAGACTGATGGAATAATGCATGGATATTTCTCTTCTTCTTTTGCAAAGTATATATCTTTGTCTATTATCTTTGCTATCTTTTTACTTATCATACATATTCGTTACTCACGTGTACATATCTACGTGCACACATATTGATACAAAAAATACTAAAAAAACTAATGGAGACTGTGTACACGGTATCTTGTATATGTGCAGCGTTTACATACATATGGACATATTGAATGCCCATATGTCCATGTTGGCTACATGATGTATGGACATGTAACTCTTCGTCATTGACTAACGTAATAAAGATTGTCTCGCTTGCATGAATTCAGAATCTGATTCTGATTCTGTATTGTATTATATTATACACATTTATTATACATGCAAGCAACTACATCTTGTAGTACATATCTATTATGTAGACTCAAAAGCGTAGGTATACATCTTTCTGTACGCATTGTACATATATATTGAAAATTAGTATCCTTTGCTCTTTGCTCTTAGAGTTAGAGTCAGACTTCTTTTTTTTTTGCTTCATTTGAGTACATTGTTATTGTTGTTCACGTATTTTATAAAGTGTGGGTATACTGATGCAGATGGAAGTTGGAACGAAAGAGAGAGAGAGAGAGAATCTTGAAGAAAGAAAGACAGAAAGGAAATTCTAGGCTTTATGAAATATGGAGGAAAATTACCATAATAATGGCATCTCTTGATAAAATGCGAATCGGTGTACAGTGTACAACGAAGAGATGGACGATGGACCGAGACTGTCAAAATTAGCATGTTGGGAGACCTACATGATGTGCTCAATAGTACACAGCAGGCATTTGGGTAGCTCTTGGAATAATAACATGAGCTCCATCATCATGAAATCTACCATGTTCGCCACCACCACCACACTCACAAGAGTATATATTTATGCATTAGGTGAACACTCTACGACATTGTCCAAACCCTTTATAACCAACCATCATTCTCCTAACTCATCTTTCTCCTAGTCCAAAAGAAACAAATAATATATTACTCAGAAAGGTTCTGTCCTTTTCGTGAGCTTTTTTTTATATTGATTTCGTAATCAAAATCAATAAATCTGTATCAAAATTTATTTCTATAATAAGAATTGAACTTGAATTAACGACTAAAATTTTTTCAAGCATCAGTATTAGTAATTTTGAAGAAATCGGGTTTCTGTATTTTTTGTAGTTGTTTGAGTTTTGATCCATTACAATTAAATTGAAGTATATACAAAGTTTCCTTTGGGGACAGTACCACATTGTCTATGTAGACCTGACTCACCTGATGTACAAGTGTATATAGTACCAATATATGTGCATGTGCATGGACATGTATATTGCATAACTAGTACATAATTTGTAATTCCAAGTGCATATTTGTTATTTTTCTTATGATATTACATCAACCAACCAACGACCACATAGAATATGTCAGGTCATTATACTTTCCGTTTGACTACAAATAAAAAATGTATAGAAAAATGTATTCACGTACACACATGACATGACATGTAATATTTAATATTTAGGAATTTTTATAAGATCAACGACAAACTATCTACTCTGTTGTCATCTTATTTGAAAAATAAAGCCTCATCAATGAGAAGAATAAATCCATAAAATATCAAAAGAATAGATAGTATACGTTCAAAAATATATTATATTACTTTGACTTTGGCTGTAACATTGGACGGTGTTTGGCAAAAAAAAAATAAAAAAATCTACCACAGGCGAACATACGATGAGAGATGAGAGTGTCGTGTAGCTTGACTTTTGATTTTGTACACAAAAGCAAATAAAACAAAATATCTATAATCATGTCTGTATGTATGTGTATGTAAGTAGGAAAAGGAATATTATACATTAGACATCCCTAGCTAATAATGGCTTCGTAGTGAGGGAAGATGTAAGATTTACCTTGATTTTTCTATGCGTAAATAAGTATTCACCTGTCATCTAATATTTTCTTCAAAAATTGACCGCATGTCCTATTAGATTATACAGTATGTTGTATGTTGTATGTATGTACGGAACATACTATAGGATTTCAGATTTCAGACACGCTAACCCTGTGCAATGGGATGGATGGATTGGCTTGACATGGATAGACGAATCAAGGCATGCATGAATGTTCCATGATTATACATTTCTCTCTCTCTCTCCTTTTCGTCTTCGTCTTTTCCTAGTTGATGGCTGTAAAAGATATGTATTTTATATAATATTCTACCATCAAACAAAATATCCTCTCTCTCTTGTCCACTCCTTGGTTGCAAACTCCAACTTTATCAACTGAAAAAATATTGTTAAACATTAGACACTAGACAGATAGAAAGAAATACATGGCAACTAGCAAGATACGAAAATGCAGTTATTTTCAGATTGGATGTTATTTATTTTCGAGATTCCTATTCATGCATGTGTATACATGTATTTGTTCAAATTTCAAGGCTAAGGGTGTTTAACTTGAGGATAGTAAGCAAAGAAAGAAAGAAGAGGAAGAAAATGAAAAGAAAGAAAGAAAGAAAGGTATATTACATTTAATATGTAGATAGATACATAGATAGGGAGAGAAAAGAGTAGAAAAGACAATCATTAAGACGCCCACACGGAGGACGGATGAGGATGAGAATGGTAGATTCAAAATCTGAATAACAGTTACAATTTGTCGATAGACTGTCCTCTTGTTTTATTAAATGTATTTCAATTTCAAGTAGTACAGTACGTTTATCCCTAAATCCCAAAAGGATTTCAACTACTGATGACAAACTGTAGAGGTATTTCCATGTTTAATACACACCACCATATAGGAAGTACGTATTAAGTATACGAAAACGTAATAGTGGGATGTTTGAGAGAAAAGATGGGAAATTCAAAATTGAAGTAATAATTTGTATTATTATGCATGATTTGGTTGTCTGTATGTATATTTTTCGAAACAAGAATTGTCTATGTCTTGTATCTTCCACTTGATTTGTTCTTCTTTTACAAACATGCATGTATGTTATGTATATAAATGTGAGATTGTATCGAGCTCGATGCATGAAATACTAATTGTGACTTTGACGTCAAATAAAAACTCTTTTTATTGTACATTAGATTTCAAACATGAGACAATGTACAGAGAAACGTGCAATTGCAATTTTTCTGTAAAAAAAAATATATCTCCTGAATTGTGAAAAGTATAATTTCATACAGAAAATAAGACGAGAAAGAGAGATATGAGGACTCTTCAAAAATGGAAGACAGTTATGATTGGGAAGAAGAAGAAGGTGATATCTCTACTATTCTTTCCTTTTTTGCTCTTCCTTCATTTCTCATTTCTCATACATGTACCAGGAAATTTTATAGAAACAGAAGTACATTTAGTAGTTATAGTAATAGTAATAATAAATGGTACACAGTAAAATATCTGTATTCGTCGAGCTCTGTTTTTGTGTGACGAGGAATGAGGATTGAGGGTTGAGATTGTGAGAAATGGAATTTTGTCTTGTGACTTGTTTGTACACTGAATGCTGATCCGAACTGAACTGAACTGAAAAGCTGAAGCTCGAATTTAGTCGTGATGGAGAGAATAAAAATCATTCTGACATTCACGTTATTAACCACGTAAACCACAAAGTTGAAAGGTGGATGCACATTGCAAACGCATTTTATTTCTTCTTATACAACTAACTCCCTATCACATTTTGTGTTGCTTTGTTGTTACATTTCCTCAACTTCCAACAGTTTTACTCTTGTGAATGTATCTGCACTGTGCACTGTATACTGTATTCGTGGTGTTCGTAAGTTGTACGCATAATTCAGCATGCACATATTGTACATTGTATAACATATTACATATTACTCAATACTCAACCAATATTTTTATACATTATGTATTATCTATCTACTGTCTTCCTACTTTTTACTCTTACATAATATTTTAGCTATACTTTATACTCTATACTACACCTTCCATCTCCTATACTGCCGGAGAGAATTTCTATTGCACTCGCTATTCAAAAGACAAAACAGTAAAGCAGAATTAATGTGTACATCACATACTATATAATATACATCAGGCTGGTCATCTGAGAACACATTATAAAACTACGATTTCAATGCATGTAGTACGGAAAGAGACATACAATTCAGGAACAAAATGTGTTTCATTTTTTGTTTTTGTAACTTTGATGACCACTGATGATTCCCTCTATATTTTTTTTTCAAGTTCCATGTTTAAAAAACATCAAGTAATTTATCATGGTGGAAAAACGTATACAATTGTATATAGTCAAACTCTTCTTCTGTCTTGTATTATTTTTCTAGTAAATCTCTTCACAACATGCAATATCATAATGTGGGGTATATTATTGTTATTATTATTATTGTTGTGTGCAAAATCCTTCATATCTCAAAAATATTTCACGTCATGTCATTTTGTATACCATCAAATTCATAGATACTTGTGCTAATGTGTATATACAAGTATCAAATGTACAAGTATATCTGTATACTGTATACTGTACCAGCAAAATGGGTAGAAATCTCTACTATAATTACAATAGATTGGTAGTAATGATAGATATAAAATATAAAGGATTCATGACAAACTATAGAACATGCAAATATTTATCTATCATGGTTGTGGTGATTCTTGGAACGAATGAAACAAATAAATAAAGAAGTAAATAAATAATGAACATGAAAATGCACTATAAACTAATCTAATTATTGTTTCTGTCCCTGAATGAATGAATGAATAAAATATGGCAATAATATAATACACCATTAGTATTACTACTGTTAGAATTGATGGAATATTTGGTACACAGAAGATGACAGTCAACAGTAGACACTGCCAAACATTTATCTCAGGTTATGTAAATATACACATACAATGTATAATGCATGCAAAAAATCCTATAGACATGTATGTACACAATAGCACACATCTTATATAATTTTCAATTTTTCAATAGCAAATTTGCACTATGAAATCCTATAACATTGCAACTATTGAATCTTCGATCATATGCATGTACACTGTACATTGTACATATTATGTATGTATTCATGTGACCATAGACAGTGGAGTAAATTAGTGGAATTTGATTAGTCGTTCATCATTCATCATTCGTCATTTGATGGACGAGAAGATTGGTGAGACTGACGTGCACATATCACATCACATCACATCTCAAAAACTCAAAAGGCTGTAAGGAAATTAGAAGGCCATCTTTCAATACCACTGAATAATAAACAAATAATCATAAATGATAAATAATGAACGAAATATGAAACTTATCATGATTATATATCTTTCTCTATTTAAGTGTTTGTATGAGTGTATAATATATATTATGTATAAAATACACATTACCCACAATGTACAATGTACATCAGTATCCGTATTACTTACATTACATTTTAAAAGAGAGCAACAAGATAAAGAAAAAAAAAAGAGTTGTAAAATGGAAAGCTTCAACATCCAACATCTACGTGTGTAATTCAATCTATACAGAATTCAGATAGATAAGACAAATCAAGACACCAATGAACGTGTGCAATTTGATTGCTAGAGCTTATAGTAGAAGTATAGGTGGTTCTACTATATATTATGTGTGTGGTAGCAGCAGTAATAATTGGCATACTGTGATGAGGAATCAATATCTATTTAAGTTCATTATTTACCTGTTGTTTATGTGTGAGTAGGACTTTATTGCATTATCCATCTTTCTATACTATATTATATTATATTATTATTATCACTCCTTCTTATCTTTGACATGAATAAAACATAAAATTATACAAAATTGAACATGGGCTGTATTACTTCTGTATTATTATCATATATGTCATAGTCACAAGTCACAAGGCTCTATTGACTTTGTATTTTTTGTCTTTTACTAACTCTTGAGAACAATATCAATATAATTAGTCAGTTCAAGCATAGGCACACTTTGCATATAATTCGAATTTATAGAATTCAACAAAAGATTCCCTTAAATAAACTCACATGTTTGTGTTACATAATTATTTTTAAATTTCTGCTATTTATGTAAGGTAGTATGTATAGTGTATAGTAGGTAAGTGTGATCAGAATTAATTATGTCACTCGTACCAAAGATACTGAAGACGGTGAAAAATTACCTTTTCGTCTATCAGAAGAAAAGATTCCGCACCAAAGAACTAATGGGAATATTTAATATCGTATTCTCCTCTGAGTTGTTCATTGTTCTTGTAAACTTACAAGTAGCCAAATGCTCAAATGTACAAGGGAAGAGTGACAATATCAATACATCAACGCGCATTGAGCTAGGATGAACAGTGAACTGTGAGCTTCACATGTACACATTTATGAGCGGACATTTATTTATTTGGCTGAAAATGGAAAAAAAACTTCCATCTTCTATTCCTTACCATATAGAACTCCTGCGTGAATTATTTATGCATGCTAAACTTGTAATTTAAATTAGTTTTGGACATGGTGGTAATACAAGAAGTCCTTTTTTCTCTCCATCTCTCTCTCTCTCTCGCTCGCTGTGCTTTTTACAATATGTCTATTTCTTTGACCATTCTCTATTATAATGTGAGAAAGAAAATGGAGTGAGCCTATAATATTCACTAAAATGGAAAATGGACAAAAGGAAAAGTACGTGTCGTATTCTAAAATTTGAATGTATGAGTTTCAAAAGTCAGTTTTGATAGTGGATGTTAAAACTCTTTAATTGTTTAATGATGACATCGAAGATGAAGTGACGTCTAAAAAGTCTCTGT
Source organism: Sminthurinus elegans (assembly GCA_034698325.1). NCBI lineage: Eukaryota > Metazoa > Arthropoda > Collembola > Symphypleona > Katiannidae > Sminthurinus > Sminthurinus elegans. The sequence continues at coordinate 18,857 of JAQGBI010000028.1, read as the reverse complement.
TTACGGTCTCAGGATGAAAATGGACGTATTCCAAAATGCCAACATGGTGTCCTCAGTTACAATAGTAATAATAATAATAATAATAATTTTACATACATGTACGGTGTAGAAACAGCACAGACACTATTTCGTGTGTGCATTCAAAAAGACATGTGTGTTTATGTGCATACAATATTTTTGAGGATGGAAGAGACTGGATGACTTACGGAGGTGGACATATAGGTAGATGTGGATGAGGATGTCAGGTGTTGGAATTCTAAAGAGTAGAGAGCAGACTATAGTAAAGTTGTCAAGGAAAAGGAAGGCCAAAGAGCGAGAACTTGAGTAGAACTTTGTCTCCTACATCCACATTTATATATATGTTCTATGTTCTATCTTATACACATGCAGGTACATAAAATATAAACTGTCATAAGAATTCGAGTACTTTGGATTCTTCTTCATACCAAGAGAGTAACTTCTCCGAAATGATCTTTTTTTTATTATCCCCCTTTCGTTTGTCTTTATTGTACATAGTACTTTATTTTTTGTCACGGTTTGACAAAAACGAAAACTATTTGATTAAGAGAGTATTATAAATCCTAACTCATGAATATGCAAATCATCACCCACTCATATCTCATATCATGCAACAACAATAGCAATATTATTATTATTATTATTCTGGCCTGTACAGTATGGAGTATTATATTTCATATTCATAGTCTTGTGTCTTGTCTGTGTGTATTTTATCCCCTCAGGATTTTCAACAATGTAGGATAGATTCTTTTAAATATCATTACATTTCCTGTTTGTATATATTGAATATTTATATATTTTTTGAAAAACATTTAAACTGCTCACATGATTTTATTCGTAGCTGAAATGCATATGCATAGTTCACAAGCTTGAAAGTAAACTAAATTTCTCATACGTAATACTCTTATTTTTTTATTTAATTTATTTACAATTTACAATATATACACAGTTACGTTGGATTGGATTGCATTGGATTTTTTCCCAGCCGTTTCTATACTGTACACTCTTAGGGACTTTATGTTCAGTGTCCATTAGTGTATTTTATTCAATTGAAATTTTATGTATTGTTGTACTAAAATTGTGAATTTACATTCAGCTGTGTATGTGAATATAGAATATATGTATGTATATATAAATACATAAGTAGACATTGAAATATCAGACTTTGTCGTATAAAGAATCTTTTATAGATTGAACTTTGGGAAACATTGTGCATGTGAATGCATGTAAATTGGTATGATTCAGTACCGACTCGAGTTTGAGTTTGAGGGTGATTCGTTAGAAGTTAGGAGAGACGAGGAGGAAATATATATGGAAAAAGAAAGAAAAGGAATGAGAGAGAATATTTTGATAATGATAAGAATATGCAGTGCATGGTTTATAGACTATAGACAAATACACAAGCACAAGCACAGGTACGCAGCTATATGTGCAGTGTACAGTATTTGATATTTGAGTAAGGAAGGATTATACTGTAACATAAATTGTGTAACAAAAAAAGGTTGGTTCCATTCGGAGACCGCATGTGGTAATTTTCTATCTGTGGAAAAAATGTTATAGGGTAAGATGTATCTTTCTGACTCTGACTCCTCAAGCTTTCTTCCCGTGCTCTTCTTCTTGTTCATGTCTTTTCCCATGTGACAGAAACATACAGAGTACCTTGGTACAGAGTACAAATATCGTATCATGCCAAATCATGTAGTGGATCTGAGACAGTGTAGACTGTAGACATCACCATGAGCTTGAATTTGGAGTTTGGAGTTTGGAGTTTGACATGAACAGAGGGATTCCTACGTACAAGTGATATGAAATGACATGATATGATTTTATGGTACAGTGTGTCTAGTGTCCACTATAGATTGCCATTTGGTTTTCATTTGGTTTCGTTTGTTATTGCTTAGGATTTTGATGTTAGACCTAAGCTGTGTGTATGTGTGCAAGTGTCAAGAGGAAAAGTTTCTTTCCATTTCTAAAATTTTAATGTTGAAATCTTCTTTGCACTTCAGTCGTACAAAAAGTTCAATCTACTTGTAAGTCACTCTCACAGATAAGCGTAGCAAAAGGTTGAAATCCTAATTTGGAATTTTATATTGAATTTTTACATTTTTTTTTACCTATTGTACAAATCAAAACTATGTAGATTGTAGATTTATATTTTGTACTATGGATATGGATATATGGCTCATTTGAAAAAAGTTTGTTGCATTATTGAATTTACATGTGTAATACTTGTATAGGTGAATTACCGTACAATATTTTCATGTACATACATTTATTTTGTTAGTCTATGACCTAGTAAAATTTAATGCCGAGTTCTTTTCATATTTTTTCATTTTAGTAATTTAAAAATGGTACTTTAAAAAAAAGTTAGTAAATTCCATGAGTCATTAGTTGGAAAAAATTAGTAAATTTCATTGACCTTATAAATTTACACACATGTATATAGTACATGGTTTTGAGCTTCCAGTTTTTATGTACACATTTTGGATTTATAGATACACATGATATGATGAGTACCACTAGATAATTTTGTCGGTGTTGTTTTTATTTCTACACCAAGAAATTTAATATAAAAGAGCATGTCCTTTATAAAAAGATAAAATCGAGTGTACTAATGTGTGTGTGCTGTGCGCTCATATAGTATAAAATAAAATCTAAAGACATGATATGAAGTGCCAAGTGTTGTGATTCTTCAGCACACAAAACACACAGTGACTGCAAGTAACTGCTAATCAAAATAAATTTTGATGAAGAAAACTGAATAGATTTTTTCGGAGAGCCTTACAGCCATACAAAACAACACAATGCAATACAATACAATACACATATGTTTACATACAGAATACAGAATCAAGAGAGAAAATGAGGAACTGATTAAGTATGCGAAGAGAGTAAAGTACGATTATTTATTTGATCAGAAGTCGTAAAATTAAAATTCCTAATTATGATAATGAGCTCTGGACCCAAAGAACTGATTAGTTGAGGAAAAACAACAGATTTGATCTGATAAGAGAGAAGCTGGAAAAAGCGATAGAAAAGAAAACGAGAGAGAGAGACGGTGATCATGATGATGATGATGATGATGATGTTTAATCCTCATCGTCTTCCATGACTTAAAGATGGAGCACAAGAAAAAGAAATGATGATGATGAGCAAGATGACGACGAGCAACAACAAAAAAAGGACGAATAGGAGTCAGATGGCTGAACAAGGGAAAGCTTTTTGCAATGGAATTCGTAATTGTATTTGACTATAACTTTGAAGAGATAGCATAACATGTCCTTTACAAAGTGTCAGCTTTGTTTCATGTACATTCCGTCTCTTCTTTCTCTGTACTAATACACTCTCTCGTTCTGTATTCCGTATTCTGTGTACATATCGTTTCGTTATTTCTTTCTTTCTTTCAACTTAGACCTTCTTTCATTCCACACTCTCGAGCAAAGTAAAGTATTAGACACATGATGCATTCTTCTCTTTATTTTTTAATGGTCATGTGTTATCCTCCATATATTACATGATATCAACATTGTACTCACAATACATCGTACCCACGTAAAAAAAAACATGCATATATAGATAGACGTAATCTGTCTGTACTCTGTACTTTGTACTTTGTACATATTTTTCTTTGTAGTATAATATTTTGTCCAAGACTCTCACAAGCTCTCAGCTGAGCATAGCTTGAATTCATCCATGCGATTGATGAAATGGCGATGGCTATCATTCTAGTCTTAAGATGAGAAACTGTGCATGTAAAATAGACAAAAATGAATAACAATAGTTCTCTCTCTCTCTCTCTCTCTTTTTCTTGGATGCATACATGATACGCATAAGAATTTATTATTTATTCGGTCTTTTATTTAAAATTTAAAGAAGAGTTGACATTGTATTTTATACTGATGGCCCCAAACAATGTATATCTGTGTGAAAAGATAGGAAAGTTCAATGCTCAACGAGCTGCACATTTTCCTTTGTACTTTGTACAATGTACATGTGTGTGTGTGGAGTGTACTCTACTTCTTTTCCATTTTACCATTTTATACACTCCCGGTCCATCCTTTCCTCCTTCAATCTTCATTCCATGTCTTTTTACTTGAAATGAGGAATATTACACTATAAAACGTGGAGAGAAAAATAAAATGGATAAAGTAGAAGGATATAAAATTAAGGGACGTGATTTGAATTCAGAAAGAGAGTAAAACAGATGAAACAAAACCCAAACACAAAGGTTTGGCGAAGCTTAAGTAATCATTCTCCTTTCTTTGTGTGGATAGAGACGTGGAAAATTGCCATAACATATTACATTGGCATTGTGCGTAATGAATGGATATAATGAATATATATACAGGAAATTGGCAAAGAAAAATGAGTTCAGATGAAAAATTTGATTTGAAAGAATAGTGAAAAGTTAAAAGAGAAAAACGTATAATAATAATAATAATATGTTTTCAAAATTCTTATAAAATGATTTTTATTTTGTTTTTTGTTTTTTCAGACCACAAACTTTAACTACAAATTCCCGAGGTACAAACGGAGAATTGAGTGAAGTATTACTGTCTTCATCACAAGGTTCCAAATTACATTCCGTCCTTCGAAGGGGAGAATCCAAAAGCTCAAAACTATCGTCGCATAACGGTCAACGGTATACAAACGGAGACTCTCTGAGTCCGTCAGAAAATCCAAATAATAGTAATAATTCCAGTTCAGTTCCCACAAGTGGGGGTGTAATAATTGTTAAAGAAGAAATTTCCCATCCACATTCTCCGGGTTCCTCAAGTCCAAGAATGAACGGAATTCTCACTGCCACTCCAATCCCTGCAGCATCAGTATCCCCACATGATGAGCAACACCCATACACATCCCACACCGCCCCTCAATTATTTGCCACATTATCCAATCCAAATGCTCATTCCTCTCCATATGAATTTGGAAATCCCAACGGTGTTGTCGTCTCATCCCCCTCTCAGTTCCAACAAAATGTGATGAGAACTCAGGGTGGCATCTACACGGTTGACCACACCGGAGTGGATCCTTATTATCGGGGCATGAGTACCTATTTTGGTGAATTTGGTGCGGGTGGAGTAATGCCAATGACAACAACAAAACAATTAAGTGGTTATGATGCAAATAATGAATCTTCCTTTGTCGACCGCTATAATGGCCGAGGTGCTACTTACAAAACTACTACTGGTCTCTCAGTCGACTTACCTTCTCCTGACTCGGGCATTGGTCCTGAAGCCATTACACCAAGAGACCATTCTGCACCTCCTCTATCCAATGTAAGAAATCTATCTATTTTTTTATTTATTTTATTTTATGTTTTTTCCTCCTATAGAAAATACAAAGACTATTTCAAGTATACATGTTAAATTGTTTCTCATTTAAATACATACTATAGTAATTCATTCAAAAATTTGACAAGTGCATCTACACAAGTATGTACACGCGTTTACATTCATAATATGTGCACATGTGTAAAAAAAAATTGAAGATAGATCGTTTACACGTTAGTCCTGAGGACAATATGGAATATATATGGAAGGGCTATCAATAGTCATGATGATGACGATACCATTTGACTTGTGACTAGAATAGTGAGAAAACCATAGAGCCCATAAGCAGTGACACGACTCTCGTGATTTCAGCTTTACAAACCATGAGAATATCAAATATACATTGTATATATATGCACCATAATAAAAGAATTGAAAGACTAAAAGTCTCTGAATTTTTTCCTCTCTTTCTTTCTTTCATCCCTCTCTCTGTCTATCAGTAGTAAGATTGGGATTTGAGATAATATGTATATATTATGTCTGCATACAAATGTATATTTTGTACTTTTTTTTTATTTTATTTGTAATGATGATCATGGTCTTGTGCAAATGATTAAGTTAAGTCACAACAAGAAAAACAAGAGGAATAACAATAACCCTACATTCTGATAACATGGGCATTGGGCATCTTCATCCACGTTTATCTTTTCCTGACGTTGTATTAACTTGACTTTATAATGTCGGCACATAATTAGTATAAATCATAGAGACGTCTTCCCTCACTAAACACCCCATGTATTCGCGTTGTCTTCTCAAAACCCATCCATTATTGCAAGGTCCATAGTCCACATAGTACATGTAATATGCATGCATAGATGAGACTGTACTGATCTTGTACACTCTTGTACATACAGACTACAGAGGAACATGCATATTTTACTGTACATCATATTCAAAAAATATACACTTGTAGCATTGCAAATTTTTTTCTCTTCTTTTTCTTTTACTGTTGATAAATTCATTACATCTCTGTCTCCCTCCTCTCTCTCTCCTTTCTCAAGAACCCAAGTTTTTTTTTCATCATTCTCATTCTCTCTTTTCTAGTGGAAAAATTCTCATGGGGCTGGCCCATGCTCATATCTACAATATACAGTATGAATATGAATATGAGACAGGACAAAGTCTGAGAAAAGAATAGGAGGGAGATGATGATGAAGATGATTCAGAAGAAGAACCGTTTGTTTGGGAGAATGATGACTGGAATTCATAACATTCTATCTCTGACTTTATAATAATTTCTTCATTGCGGATAAAGGATAAAGATATGATGTAATAAATAATCATTTAATAGTTTATTTTATCGGTATTTTGTATATTCCTCTAAATCTTGCCCCTAGCATTCACTAGCATATGTAGCTAGACATTAGACAGTGCAAGCATTAAGCAAATGCAGTGTAATGCAATGGCGAATGTAGACGACTCTTTCTTTACTCAGTCTCTGTTATTCTCTATTAGTCAGTGCAAAGGTGAAGATGAAGTATGATTATGAGAATTGAGAATACATGTACACATACGTGTACAAAGTACAAGTGTAAAAAAAAGAGAGAAAAAAAACGAAGGAGCAGAGTGCTCTTCAGTGAATATAAATATGAAGAAGAAAAAAGAAAAATCATAAAATATTATTTCTTTTCATAAACATAAGTTACAAGTTACTACTACTACTGGGTAGAAAGACAGAAAGAAAGAAAGAAAGAAAAAAGGAAGGAAGGAATTTTTGAAACGTTTCAACGTCTCACAATACGGCCATGTTAAATTATTACTTTGTTCCACACACACATACACATACACATATAGACGTCTTGAGATAGAAAGAGTACAAGATGAAGAGGGAGATGCTTGGGTATATGAATCTTTTATACACACAAAAAAGAAGACATTTCACATAGACATTTTGAGCATACATGTAGACATGATACATGTGTGTAGAATTCTTTTATGAGCTACAACCATTGACTATTTCCAAAGAGTCTGAAAAAAAAAATCCTGCGAGAAACTATGAGCTATGAGCAAGACAGAAAGAAAGAAAGAAAGGAGAGAATGCAAATGTATTATATTATTAGATGATTCAATGATTTATGCCAAATTCATTATTTTTTTTTCCAGTGGAAAATTTGAAATTAGGCATTATGAAAGGTTACTTACTTGGAGGATGAGGGTATTTATTATTCCTTATACGCGTCTCCGTAAATAACTGAATTTTTTTCTCATTCCTATCTCATTCGTTCCCTCTCTGTCTTCTATAGCTTGCTTGCAAGAGCATATAATCACAATCACCAACCACTTGTTGCTTGCTTGCTTGTACTGTACTGTGTGAGAGGGTGAAAAGTTATGCACGGAATGAACTACCTCATCCTGAACTTATATACATAATACATATATATTTTTGTGTGTACATCAGTGTTGTACACATAATTTGCTATAGTATAGATAGATAAGAATAAAGAAGAGACTACAAACTAAAAAAAAAACAAAGGAGAAATTGAATATCACTAATATTTTCATGGACATTGGCGTTTTTAGAGTCAAGAGTGAGCACGTATTTCATTTGTGCTTCGAACTTGAGTATTTATTACACAATCTTAATGAGTTTGTACCCAAAAACTAAAAGATGGGAGAAAGAAAGACGAAAGAGGGAGAGGGAGAGAGGGAGAACAAAATTATTTTCTCCAAATTCATACCAAGGGGAAAAAAGGAACCTCATGAAAAGTATGAAAAGAAAGACTCGGGAGTCATTAAGCTATAGCTACAAAAATATGTATACATAGAGAATAGGGAGATGGAAAAGTTATTTATTTATAACGGTTCACAAACATCAAGCATATATGTGTTATGTATATGTACAAATTATATTTAGTATATCTATGCATATGAATTCATAAAAAGGGTTCAGAAATTGAAAAAAATATATATCTCCTTCATCTTCTTCACTTATTATTATGTATTGAGTGTCAGTTGAATTATTACAAGTTTAATGAGTTGAGCTAAACGTACGCCTTTGATTTCTGATACACAATATTTAATTTTTAAAGGTATTATAAAGTTTCACAGTGTATCCAATATCCATTGTAAGCATGTATAATGTACATACATAATGCATATGATGGTGCGTGGGCTGAGCTAGTCATTTACAATGAGTGTGATATGGACCACAAATTACATTGTGAAAATGTACACAAGTATACAAACAGAGTATAATATGTTCATAAGATAATACCTGTGTTTAACAAAATAATGTAATATTTCAATGAGATGGGAATATGAAGGAAAAAGTACATAATATATAATATGAAAAAGCACACATGTTGTACATTGTACATTAGTATCATGGAGAGGGATGAAATGTACTGTACTGTTGTTGTTGATGTTGTTGGTGTTGTTTTTGATACATTTGTTGCATGATCAGTCTAGTCAATGGTAAACGCACGTTCACAGACAGCATTCACTCGCTCACGCATAATTGGAGTGCATTTTCTATGATATATGAGAGAATTGTGGACAAACAAGGAGAGAGAGAGAAAAGTGTGTAGAACAAATATACAGGTTTTCCAGCTAGCCGGAAATTAAAAAGAATCTTGATAGAAAAAAAAACTGGCTTGGATGTTCTGTCTCATCTCAATCAGTTTTACGAATAAATAGCCGACTTGTTTGCACTATGTTGAACTGGCACTGGCCCTTCTCCTTTTTTACTTTTTTTTTACCTACCTCAACTGACTCTATCATTGAGAAGTACAGTGATACTGTTGCTTCATACATACTATAGACAACAAGAAAAGAAGTTTCACTCTCCCTCCGTCTCTCTCTCTCTCTCTTTCTCATTCTCTGAATGAAGAAGTCAAGTAGGAAGGTGACTCAAAGGCAACTTGTTGGACCGGGATCCAAACAAGATCATATGATGATGGAGAAAAAGTAGAGAAAAAAGTCATAACATTACAACATGACTCAAGAAGGCGTTATACCATAACCATATTCATACATGTACATACAATATACAATATAAACTTGATCAACTTCTTCTTTATACATTTCCATTTCACTATTTTAAAACGGTCTACACACACATAACCACGTGATATTATATTATCTGAAAAACATAAACATGAAAATATTATGTCATGCTAATAGTTTTAATATTCTTGAAAGAAATATTTATGTAGTTTATGTAACATGAATTGATGATTTTGATTCTAATTTTACTTTTACTTTTCCAGGGTGGTTTTGAATATGATATGTGTCATCAAGGTCTTATTAGCGATATTGGTACAAATTCTGGAAGAAACACACCTGCTCCCACACAACAAAAGTCTACTCGTCCCTGGCATGATTTTGGACGACAAAATGAAGCAGATAAAATTCAAATTCCCAAATTGTAAGTACTCTTACTATTCTTTTTACAGCTTGAAAAATATTGCCGAGGCATGACTGTTTTTTTATTTATAAACATATTTTTGTAAATCTAAATAATAGATTTTCAAATTATGGATTCCGATACTACTTGGAGTCACCGATCTCAACAAGTCAACGAAGGGAAGATGATCGCATAACGTATATAAATAAAGGGCAATTTTACGGCATTACACTGGAGTACATTCCTGATGCAGAAAAACCCTTGAAGTCACAAACTGTGAAGGTAAGGAACACTTTTTACTTTCTTATTCCAGTATTCTGTTTTTGTGGATGGAGAAAATTAATGAAGATGTGAACATGTAGGCAATTGTAATAATGATTACAAAGACAACGAACAATGGATTGTAATAACATGATATGTGGAGTATAAAGTATAATACGTAGATAGGTATGATGAGTCTTTTAATTTTTCCTAGACAGCATTCAACAGACACAATGTCTATATGGATGAAGAAGCATTCTATGAAGTAACTATTTGAGTAGCTCCATGTTTTTTACTTTACCTCACTTGTTTTTTAAAAAAATCATCATAATATACCTTTAGTCTAGGTTTTCTACTTGGATTATCCAAAAGAAAAACTTCCCATGGCTGGTATTTTCTACAGAAGTAAACTTTCCTCCACACAATTTTAAGTATACATATAATATATATGCTGTATTTATATAAAGAGGATATGATTCAATTTCATTGAGCGGGTCAGCCCTAATTATTGTTAGAAATTGAGAGAAAGAACAAGTCTGATTGCAAATAATAATCCCTTTGCCAGTGATAAAAACATTTAAAATAATGATAAATGAAGGATGGAGTTTTTCATTTGCTTTATTGTTTTATATAATGTTGAATTCTTTTGTACGCTTTTTATTATTCTCTCTCTGTATAGTAGGTGCCCCGAACATACTTTTGATTAGAAGTTTTACAGACACAAAGAAAGAAACCAATTATATCCCTGTAGATTTTATATTTTGTATTTTCTGGAACTAAATATATAGATGTACATGTGTATTATGCATATTATGTAGTTGGTTGGCTATCATGAAAATATTTCCGATTTTTTTCATTTTCCCCTCGTATGTATTGTTATTATTTATTTGATATTGGATGTGCATAGCTTACATAGTTCATAGTCATAATATAGTATACATTTTTTTTCAGAAGAATATTGTATATTGTGTACACGTTTTCCACAACGTCTGCCATATAAGTTGTATTCTATAGGTGCTGCATGTAGTGTAATTGTTGTCAGAGTCTTCATTAAAAACTTTAATACTTTTAGTCATATTTAGGTGTACATACTTTCACGATGTGAATTTTTACAGTTTTCTTCATTCTTGTGACGGGGCTATGTATTTTGAGCACAGAATAGCTGACAGAGTATACTAATAGTAATACTAATATAATAAAATATACTGTTGTAATTTCTATAGGTAAAGTATATTTTTTCTGATGTACTACCATTTTCCTATAGTCAAGCATCAATGCCCGTCCCAAGTTCGACTGATTTCCTCTCGTTCTTTCTCTCGTTCTCTCTCTATTTTAATAATCATAATGATGGTCCTAATAATAATGCGGGAGACCAAACCTTGGTTTATTCTCTGCGTATGTACTATGAACTGTGTACTGCCTTGGAGTTATGTTATGTTATGAATACATAATGAGAAGCAGGCAGGTGGACGTTAAGTGTGCAATTGATTTGGACTCTAAAGGAGAGAATCGTGAGGTGCAAAATTTGTCGATGGATGCAAAGCTTCGTTCCTTTATTAGTATTATAATTTAAGTTTTCTTCCTTACAATCGTCCGTCTCCTCAATAAGACAAAATCTCCACATCGTGTCATCCGCCCCCTTCTAAGTACGTACATCGCATAGCTTGCATGCATGCATGCATGAATGTATGTATGTTCTGTTTGTGTATAGGTATATCTGCGTAATACAGGCATATGAATTATTTTAGTATAATACATAGATATAAATGAGTCTGTGGTTACTTATCAATGTATTCTTCAAAAATAATAAATGCATGTTGTATATTTCCATGCAAGAACTTAACTTTGGACTTTTTATACATATCTATCATTCAACTCGTGATAAAAATTGTACGAGAGGAAAAGGGTCAATAGTATGTGAAAAGTGTAATATATAATGTATGATATAATATAATATAAAGTAATAAGATGATGAGAAGCTTAAGTAAATAGTTTCAATTTTCAATCTGAATCTTTTCAATCTTATACATATCTGAATACTGAATATCTAATAACTAATACATAATAATATCATAATATGATCCGAGTACAACATACAGAATGCACATTATTATGTATATCATACACTCCCCCAAATTATTTTTCATTTTATATTATAATACCTTCTTTGTTGTCAGTGTTTTTCTTCCACTTATTTTCTGATATCCATATGTATTATATGTATATAGGAGAAACAGCAAGACTGATTTGATTTGATTCAATTTTCCATCCATCCAAATTCTTATAAACACTTGGTATGTGATGTATCGTACATCCTAACTTGACTTTTAACGTTCATCCTGAACACTGTTCATTAGCAGGAGGTAAACTTATGAACATGTAGATCGTAAGAGACGTGTAATCTTTGTTTTTGTTTTTATGTCAAATTCGCAAGCATAAGATAATTTTTCAAACTCAGATTTTCCGTCAGTTTGACAGGGTACAGAAAAAACCCATATGTATGTATGTTCCAATGCTTGTATCTATACCATGCTCCATGGATATTATTATTATTTCCTTTTTTTGTTTCTTTAAAAGAGTATTCAATTACTGACAGTATTGTTTTTCGTGATTGCTTTTACTTAATAAAAAGAGAATAGTATAGATATTAAAAACTTTTGACTTTTGTTAAATGGCTATCTGTCGGCTCAAAGAGAATATGACACATGTTTTGTTTCGTCGAAACGGGGAAAAGTACGAGTAACGAGTAAAGAGAGTAAACTCTACTCTCTCCTGCATACTATACATGTTACATGTTCCATGTATTATCCCATAGAATTTGAAAAGCAAAATGAAGAATTAGAGTGTATATATATACCTTTGAAGTAAAAAAAAAACAACAAACCGAAAGGAGTTAAAAACTTTAAAACTTTTTATTACGTAGAAATGTAAAATAATATATTATGTCGTAAGGACTTGCGATGATGATGATGATGATGGTGGTTAGGTGTATTGTGTATACTCAATACTCATACACACTCTTTTTTCAACTTAGGTGTATAAAAAACTAAGGAAAAAAACATTTAAGGAGTTTTCAGAGTAAGAATAGGTTACAAGAGGGTGAACGATGAACGACACAGACATGGACAAAGGAGACTTATAGCCATGTGCACCGTGCACTCTTCCTCTCGAACTCTACTTATTTCCTTAAATCTCAAATACTTTTGTATACTTACATGTTGTATACATTCATACTTCATTCTCAATGTTACATGTGTAGCTTCTTTGTATACTTATAGAGGTAATAATGTATTTTGGAACGGGAGAAGAAAAAAACGAAATATATAGATATGTGTACAGTAGAATGAAAAATGTAGTGATAGGATTAAAAGATGGTATTGGATGGAACAATTATTTTGGTCGAAAGAGTTTAAAGTGTCATATAAAACGAAAAAAGTTTTTTTATGAGGACTCATGAAAGAGAGAAAAGGAGAGCAACATAGGGAAAGAAGAAGAAGAGGAAGAAGACACACATGATATTACAAACATTGAATATTCTCTCGTGATGTATAATGTACCTGTTGACTTACCTGCTCCATGTTTTTTTCTTCTTCGTCCTCGGTTTTTATTTGGAATGAATCTGAGTATATAAGCATACATGTATGCATGTTAAGCTGTTAAGGTATACTCATATACAGATTAAGGATAGATCTATAAATTGATGCATATAATATATATAGGGGCGTTTATACTTCACCCCGAAAAGGGTTAATAGTGTTTCGTTTTATCGAAGTAATAGATCTCCGTAAGCATGGACTTTGCGTGAAGAACTTTTGTAAATGTTTTTTCCTTACATTTTTACATTTTTCTCACGCTCTTTCAGCTTCTGACTCTCTTCTGATGGACTACAGACTGGCGTATAAGCTTTTTTTCTTCTTAAAATGTAACTTCTTCTTCCTTCTTAATACATAATATCACATCACGTATCGTTTGGTATCGTATTGTATTGCATTGTATCGTATCATAATATTCGTATTTATATTCTTAGACTGATTCTCGTTGCATAACGATAACGATAAATACAGCATGAGTAAAGAATACAGATAGTTTGTAATGCGTAAAATATCTAATATCTAATATCTAAGCCTCAATACTATTAGCATATATGTATACTTTAAGTCTTCTCAAATGTTACTCAAAATACTATAGAATTTCGTCCAGATGACTTTTAATAATATATTACTAGACATTTTACATAAAAGGTGTAAGTGTGTTCCATTCCTTCCTATCAGTCATGAGTCATGAAGCAAGTCAAGTCAAGAGTCAAGATTATGTAGTGTGCATCAGTCTCATCCTTTATTATTATTACTATTATTATTATCATCATTCAGATGTAGTCACTCTCGCTACTTACTTTATAATCGGATCTTATTCCGGACAACTCGATACGATGCATTATTTTCATAGCTTAAGAAACGAAGGAATAAGAGAAAAAGAGAGAGAGAAGGAAAATGTATTTAAAAAAAGCTTTTAATTTATATTCGGTTAAAACAATGCCAACTCTTTGTAGACATAGGTAAAAAAAATTACAATCCCTATACTCTCAACTTGTGTGCACGAGACTAGTCTTCTTCATCACAAACTTTGACACGAACAACGTTTCTTCTTCCACTCTCTTGCTTGCGCTCTCTCACACACACGTACACTTATTCCTCTTAACCATCACCAAGAATAATATCCATTATTCTTTCAACTAAAGTCGTCTTGTGTCTTTCTGGATTTTATAACTGGATGTATTCAAACTTCAAAAATGTAATTCTCTGATGTGCTGTTCTTACCATATTTCTTGAAAATTATTTTGTACATTCTTGTGCAGTATGTGTTTGAGTACTCTTCGTTTTACATGTGCATGCTTTTTCGGCATTTTTTTTTGGAAGTTTGCAGTATTATGTAAACGAATGAATTTTGAATCAAAATTACATTATTATTATTACTATTCACATGAATATCAAATGATCTAAGTATGAAAGATAAAATTATACCAAAATAATATAAAACAAAGTGTCCAAATGTGCATGTAAAAAGTAAGCATTGTCATTACCGTAAATGCTCAAATCAGGCGTAGTAGCATAAAATGAAAAAAAATTGGATTTTTCCATAAGAAAGCCTTTAAAAATAGCATATATGTACGACTTGAAGTTGGTTTAGTATTTGGGCATACACGGTATTATTTTTATTATTTTGTGTAGAACTTTTGAAACATTTCGTGCAACGCTGGGGAATGATCAAGATGAATACTATTATTATTATTATTATTCAGTATAGGTTTATTCGTTTGTGTGCGTAGCATGTATCTTGTAATACAGAAAAGATATATCGGACAGAATGCATGACTGAGAGGGGTATGTAGTTGTATGAGAAGTTTTGATTCTTATTGGTCAGATGAAGGAAGAAATACAAATATGAATATGAAAATGTGTTCATGTAAATAAAAATTTGAACATTCCGAATCCTACACTTTCGCTGTTGTGTGTGGTTAAAATTTCAACTCCTGCGTGTTCTTTTAAAATTACCTGTGTGCAGGTGTACGTATACCATGGTACAAGGAAAAAAACACTCCATGTAAATATTTACATACTAATAAATTTTACCAAAGGGCTTCCTCATCTTCTTCTTCTTTTGAAATTCATACAGAAGAGAGATTTAAATGCCTTGTTGTATCATCTCTTTCACAAAAAATGAAAGATGAGCCGAACAAATGAAATGCTTTCGATCTATCAACCAAAGACCAAAGAAAAATCACAAAGTCAAGCAATATTATATGTATCTATGTAGTTGAGAACCCGAAACGCAAACTTTGAAACACGCTCCCTAATTCCCCCTTAAAAATTTAAGAATGTGTTATTTACCATATTATTATTATTATTACTTATTACATAACATTATATAACATATATTGTACATTTTACACGAGTTATGTATACCTTTTTCAAATGTTTGATGTTGGTTTGTTGGTTGCTTTGCTTTGAAGCTTTGAAGGTAAAAAGAATTATAATGTATGAGGTATGAGACTAAGATGACGCAGTGTAGTAGCTATCGGGGTATTCTGTGTGTTTGTGTTTGTGTAAACTTTCCGTGACGAAAATCTCCCTTCAAAAAAAATTTTTATTCAAAGGTCGATTTTTTGTTTTTTTGCACACACGTTGTGCAGGGATGCTGTCAGGCAGATAAACAACAAGACAGGCACAAAGAGAAAAGAAAGATGCACACTACATACATAATAGAGAATAGAGAATGCATGAATAAAAAACCTAGGTAATAAGCCAGCAAACATTTCATCCAGGTAGACAAGATATTTTAGCCCAATTAATTACTAACGCTCACGCTCAGTTAGTTTTTGACTTTTGGGCATATCTTATCATCTGAATGAGTTCTTGTGGGACAAAGTATGTATTATGATACATCTATTCTATATCTTCTTCTTGTTTTTGTTCTTCATCCTATGAGTCTTTTTCCTCTCATCTTTGCCTAGAATACAGAATTATGTAGTAAATTGTTTGTAGAAAATGCAAATTCTTTATGGGGTCAACCGTTCAAATGTACCATGTACGATGTACGACCTCAGCATGGTGAATAGTGAGTAGTGAGTGTGTCTGTATATGTGTCCTAATAAGGTGGACAGAATTCACTGGATGTGGTTTAATATTCTTCACGGAACATTTATATGTACATCATCTTAGTTGCATATTGTGTACTGTTGCATACACTATAAGTTTAGCGCTGAATTTCTCATTTGTCTCAAGTCGTGAACAAATTTAATTCATAAAGGTAAAAACAAAAACTGAAGGAAAATTATAAGAGTCCTATAATATCATTATTTACCACAAATATCATAGTATTTGTTATAAATCCTTAGATAATCCTTGTTATTGTCATGTAAGGATCCATTCATAAAAAAATGATTCATTGTGTATTTGAACAAGTAAAGTTTGTGTCGGTATGTTATAATATAATATTGAATAGTGCTCATAATTCAATAGATGAAAATTCATTGAATAGAATATAGGTTTGAAAGAACTCTGAAAGTGAAAGCAGGTATATCAGATTTTTCCCTCTTGTCAATGGTTCACCACTTGGTTTTGAGCACCGATACATAGGGATCGATGGTAAATCGATTGATCGATTGGAAACACGCTACACCAAAATGACTAATTAGGTTTACGCGTGGCAAGCACCCTTCAAACTCTCCATCAAATAAACACACACAGAGAGATGCATAGGATAGGACATAATGTGTGATTAGAGTATCTTTTTCTCCACGGGAAACTTTTGTCCAAACAGTTACATCTTGTAAGCAAATATGTACATATAGCTGTGTATGTATTCATAAGAAGTACATTAAGCCACTACTAAGGGTGGATTTTAGACCCTTCTCTCTTCCTATTCAATCAATTGTGACTCCTTTTCTATTCATCATCCGCGGCTTTGGAACCTTCTCTACTCAATCATGAGTGGAGAAGATTTCTTTGTATGTACATTTTACGTGTATCAATATTTTGAGACGTGGGCACCAATAGTATTACACACATCATGTTCCTGTTATGTATACCCTGTGTGTAAAGCTTCTGCACCATTGAAAGGTGCATATCTTTTTATGCATTCCATTCGGTAACTTCTTAAAAAAGTATGTTTACGCTCTTTAATATGTCATCTATTTATACTCTATACATTAAAGCTGCTTCATTTTTACTCATGGTTCATTATAGTTTTCAATATGTCAAGAGAACAATTGTTTAAAAAGCTGGAAACGATCAATGTAGTAGTAAACACTTGTAGACGAATTGTAATACTAAACTGATGAGTTGCCCACAGCGAGGATGATGGTTTTCATTCTCTATAGGAAACAATAATAACATGTTGAAGATATGAAAAACCATACTAAAATGGAGTATTATTTTTATTTTATTAAAGCAGTATGCTACATAACAATTTGACTTTGACCCTTTTTCAAATCATCAGGACATTACTTGAGTGGAAGAAATCAATAAACTTTATTTAATATGAGTGATTTTATGAACAAGTCCTTCAAAAATATTACCACGCATATTTCATTTTATTAGGTGTTAAAAGTAAAGAACCTTTTTCATTTTTATGTGGAGATGCATGTATTATGTATTAGGTCAATTAAAAAAACGATTTACAATTTATAATATTATAGCCTGACCTATCCTTGAATTATCTTTTTTTTTTCCCTAAAATTTGAATTATTTAAATATGCTTGTACAAAAAAATACATGTACATTAGAAAGTTAGTACTACAGTTAAAATTATTATTAACTGTATCGTATCGTTGTCATATCTTATTCATTATTGCGTGTAACCCTGAAAAAAAAGACACTATTTCTTCATTTAAATGTTACAGCATTAAAAATGTATTTGTTACGTAAAAATGTGTACATGACATGTACTACATGTAACATGTTAAATGTACAAGATAGTTACTATAGAATATAGACAAAGAGCAAGAAGCTCATATATTTATGAACTGTATACACCTGATGAGATCCTAAATGTCAGTTCAAGTTGCCTCCAAATAACTTTTTTCATGAAATTACTATGTGCCCGTATTTCACGTTCATGCGTAAGATTTGTGCATGTATAATTCATAATATAATATATTGTACGTTTTGTACACCATTATCTCTCATAATTTACCAGCATCCCACAAATGTACTGTTTCATTTATGTTGGTTACTGTTTTTTTTTATTCCTTTGCTGTTCTTGTGCTCTTTGCTCATTTTAATGACTGTCATGTCTGTTCTTCATTTAAAAATCTCAAATGAGTATATGAGGAAACTTTCATAAGAGTGGCGGAGTTACCAAAGTTTGGAATGCGAGGAATTTGACTCGCCAGTTTCTCG